>AWOL01S0017402.1:77625-117150 GCA_000715115.1 Nicotiana otophora
ATTAATTAAATTCCTTCAATTCAAATAATTTCCAATTTATCAATTAAACCTCATTTACAGGAGTAACAATTAATTCCTTAACAAGCAAGAATAATAATTTATTAAATTCCAATAATTTTTTAATTTATTAATTAGCTTCACAAGCTGAAATAAATTATTAAAGTATCGTATAATTATCATTATTAAGCACGATTTCTGCCGAGGACGTACGACCCGATCCAGAGTGTCATTACACTGCCGAGGGACGTGCGGCGCGATCCATAGATGCATCTATCCTGCCGAGGAGTTCGGCCCGCTCCACAAGAAAGGAGGACATTTTCTTATGTNTCATATAGATATCAATTAATATAAATAAATCAAAGAATACAATTTACACAAGTAAGGCATGCTTTGAGTCCTAAACTACCCGGACTTTAGCATTAATAGTAGCTACACACGTACTCTCGTCATCTCGTGCGTACGTAGCCCCCCCCACAATTAGCAACAATTATTTAATTTTAATCACCTATGAGGTAATTTCCCCCTCACAAGATTAGACAAGAGACTTACCTCGTCTTGCTCCAATTTAATCCACTATAAGGCCTTTTCCATGATTATCCAACTCCGTCTGGCTCGAATCTAGCCAAAATAATTCGATAAAATCATTAAATATTGTAGAAATCAATTCTATAAGAAAATACTATATTTTAAAGCAAAGATCCCGAAATTAATTAAAACTTCGCCCGCGGGGCTCGCATCTCGGAATCCGACGAAAGTTATGAAATCCGACAACCCATTCAATTACGAGTCCAACCATACCAGTTTCACTCAAATCCGATTCCGAATCGATACCAAAATCTCAAAATTTCGTTTCCATGAGATTTCTAAACTTTTTCAAATTTCAATCTCAAAACACTAATTAAATTGTGAAAATAATGATATACTTGTATATGTAGACCAAATCCGAGTTAGAATCACTTACCTTAATATTTTGCCTTTGAAAATCTGCCAAAAGTCGTCTCTGCTCAAGCTCAAGTTCGTCAAAAATGTCAAATGGGACGAATGCCCTCTTTTTATAAAACTGCCCAGCAGCCTACGGAACTGGTCCTCGAACTGAGCCTCGATCACGGCTTCGATCACAGGCTCGAGCCTGGACCTCGGTCATGGCCTCGATTAGGGCATCGAGATTGGGCCTTCGATCAGGACATCGAGGCTGGGCCTTCGATTGTGACCCTCGATCTTGGGTCTCGATCCTGGCCCTCGAGCCTTGCCTTCGATCATGGCTCTCGAGCTGGACCTTCGATCATGGCCCTCGAGTTGGACCTTCGATCATGGCTTCGATACACTAGCTCAAGCCTGTACTTCGTCAACCCTGGGCTCGGTACCTGGGCTCAATATATGGGTCGATAACTGGCTCGATATCTGGGCTCGATCATAGCCCAGAATGTCCAACAGAAGAGGAAACATTGCAGCAGCTTTTTAACTCAAATTTTTGATCCGTTAACCATCTGAAACTCACCCTAGGCCCTCGAGACCTCAACCAAATATACCAACAAGTCCTAAAACATCATACGAACTTAGTCGAACCTCTAAATCACATCAAACAACGCTAAAACCATGAATCATACCCCAATTCAAGCTTAATGAAACTAAGAGTTTTCAACTTCTACATTCAATGTCGGAACCTATCAAATTAACTCCGATTGACCTCAAATTTTACACATAAGTCATAAATTACATAACGGAGCTATAAAAATTTTCGGAACTGGATTCCGACTACGGTATCAAAAAGTCAACTCATTGGTCAAACTTCCAAACTTAAATTCTTGTTTTTAGCCATTTTAAGCCTAATTTAACTACGGAGTTCCAAATAAAATTTCGAATACGCTCCTAAGTCCAAAATCACCATACGGAGCTGTTGGAATCATCAAAATTCTATTCCGGGGTCATTTTCTCAAAATATTGACCGAAGTCAAACTTAGCACTTTAAGGCCAACTTAATGAACCAAGTGTTCTGGTTTCACCCCAAACACTTTCAAATCCCGAACCAACCATTCCGGCAAGTCATAAATTATTATAAGTACATACAGAAAGTTTTATTTTAGGAAATGGGGTTCTAAAAGTTAAAATAACCGATTGGGTCATTACACATATACATTATCAATTTTAGTATTTTTTGAATGGTGTGGTTGATTGGTTTATTATCTTTTATTTTCTAAAGAATTTCATAGTCATTTTTAGCGCAATCTCATACTACATCCGTTCCAATTTATGTAAACCTATTTTCTCTTTGGTCTATTCCGAAAAGAGTGACCCATTTCTAAATTTGAAAATAATTTTGCTTAAACTTACAATTCTACCCTTAATGAGAAGCTTTTATAACCACACAAATACTCTGGGCCCTTTTTGAATTGTTTAGGACCACAACTTCCAAAAGTCTTCATTTTTTCTTAAACTCCGTGTCCAGTCAAACAGGTTCATATAATTGGAACGGAGGGAGTAATAAAGTAATAGTTGATCGAACCTACATTTTCAAATTAGAAATTGCATAGATTACATTTACTTATCTATATAGTAAATCAAATGAACAATTGTTTATGAGAATTGTTTTACTTTTAACTTACCTTTTATTTATAATTATTTTGTTTTTTTCATGTTTTGTCCTTTTTCAGACAGTAACTCCACTAATATATATATATAAGTGGGCAATAGGAAAGTGAGGTGACACCTCTCTTAAGCCAAGAAACATATTTATCCCTTTTTTCCTTTTTTTTGGGGGGGTTTTCATCATTTTTCCCATTTATTTTATATTAACAATTCTATCTTCATAACTCACACCTCTTTATCTTCATAACTTATATTTTTAATAATCTCAATAACTCCCATGCCTTTCATATTCATAACCTCTAAATAGTTAATGTGTAAGTTTATGACAATTTATTATATGTTCCTCCATATGTACCTTTATAAGGAATTCTATGTTTTGAACAAATATGATTGATGCTAACTTTACATTCTGCTTATAATGGTTTGAGCTATCTCTATGTCAAAGGCTGTAGAGTAGAAAAGAAAAAATATACTAAGGTATGGTTTAAATTATATTTGTTGTTGTTTGTTTAAGGTAAACGCACAGAGATATTCCATACAGGTGAGAATCTCAAGAAGAATGTTTCAGAGGAAGTGTCAAATAATGAGGCGAAGATTGAAGTAAAGCCAAGTTCACAATTCTCATTAATGGTCTTTGATTTTGTCATCTTTAGGTTTTTGTTGTATAAGTTGAAGTAGTGATTTTTTTTAAATAATACATAGAGTTTGATTTCTGTTTTTTGTTGATATATTTATGCTATACAATTACAATAACTTTGAGTTGTGATTTTCTCCTATGTCGAAGTGATATTCTAATGTGTTTTTCTTTTCCTGTTATATATAGATTTATCATTTTTCTATATGTTCTTAATTCTTTTTGCCTCTATTTCTTTTCTTCAATGAACTTTTTTGAATTGTTTTTCCTAGTCTAAAGTTTTTTCTCTTCTAACACTCATAACTCCTTAAATTTCCTTCAAATGGGTTTCGTAAATTTATAACATGTTTACTCTAACGTTCCTTTTCAAAATTCTCAGTTTCTTTTCGTGTTTTCATAATACTCAAAGATTTAATTACTTTTGGTGTTCAAAAAAACAAAGGAAGAAACAAAAGCAAATAAGGATGAGATCAAAAGAAGAATAGCCCTACAAAGAAAAAGTGTGGCGTTGAGACGTTTCGTGAGGAACAAAGATAATACTACCACGATCATCGTAAAGTTTTACTTGTATTATTAAGGTTGTGCAAAAAAATTCAAACTTTCAATTCACTAGGCATTAATCTATGACATTGACAATTTATTGGTAACTTTAAGTTAACATATAATGTATTCTAATTAATTAAGAAAATCATACTATAGATGATTAAAAACTTATTAAAGTTCATAATCAACTCTCAAACAATACTCATTATTCTAATGTTAGAATTTACACACAATTAATTTTGGTTCTTATCTTCTTAAGTGTTATTGACATAATTTGTTATTAAAAAGATTGAATGGTCCTGTGAATGCTTGGTGAATTTTATTCTTTAAAGTGTGTCATTATCTCTAATTTAATATTGTAATTACTCAATTAAATGTATCCCATAAAAGCATGCTCTAACTACCAGAATAATGCAATAAATTAACGGAATAAATGTTTTAACATTTATGTTGCAAGGTAAGAGGAAGAGGTCCTCCTAATAATCTTTTTTTCTGAAAGTATATAATTTTTCTCATAGAAATTTTCAGCTTCTCAATATGTAACTAACAATAATTTATTTTATTTTATTTTATTTGTGTAGTTAGTAGTTTTAAGAATCTATGCAACTTTTATTTTAATTTTAGTTTTTATTTTTATTAGTCTTGGACTTTCTTAATTAGATAAAACTTAAATAATCTTCATTGATAATATATAATTGACTATACATCACATAGATTATTTGCTACGAATGAACTAAATTGATGAATTAAACCAAATGTAGTTTATTTATTGGCGATTTTATTTCTCATAAAAAGAGGGATAATATCTGTATTTGTTATTAAATTGATAATTTTTTTTAATTTTATTCATGTTTCTTAACCCCGTGCAAAGCACGGGAAGGTTTATTAATTACGTATAAATTTCAATATATGTTATTATGTATGCGAAACAGTACAAGAGCACAATTTAATATTAATATGTAATTCACAAGGTGACATGCATATGTTGCATGAATAAGAACATCTAAGATGGAAATAGTTAACATATATCAACAAGTGTAAATGCATAGAACCCAATAACTTAAACATATATTAATAGATATCAATTTATATCTTCAACCTTTAATGAAAACAAAACATCTAAATAATGTCTCACATTTTTTAAACCAAAAAAAATAAAAAGCAATTGATCTCAAAATAACATAAACACTTTCAAGTATAGATATAATTTTTCCAAACAACATATTTATATCATTCCACAATTCATAAAGTAAATTTTCAATGATTTCATACATTTAGTATCTATGTAAGCCAATTTTAGCTTTAGAACATATGTCATTCCTAATTATGGCGTGCTGACATGTACACAATACATAATGTATTATAACGATCCGGCCGGTCGTTTTGAGAGTTGTAGCCCCATTACCCCATTTACTGATCATTTTATACTTTATAGCTGTTATGTGACTTGTCGGGGTAGTCGGTTTGGATACAGTGTGAATTCAGAATGAAATGAGACACTTAGTCTCGAGGTTGAAAGCTTAAGTTGAAATGATTGGTCGGATGTTGATCTTTGAGTAAACGATTCAGGAACGGAGTTTTGATGTTTCCGTTAGCTCCGCTAGGTAATTTTAGACTACAGAGCATTTTTGGATTGTGATTCGGAAGTCCGTAGTAGAATCAGGCTTGAAATGACAAAAGTTGGAATTTTTAGAAAGTTTGACCGGGAGTGGACATTTTGATATTGGGGTCAGATTCCAATTTCGGAAGTTTGAGTAGGTCCGTAATGTCATTTTTGTGACTTGTGTGAAAAATTTGGGGTCAATCGGATGTGATTTGATAGGTTTCGGCATCGTTTGTAGAAATTATGAGTTTAAAGTTCATTAGGCTTGAATCTATGTGCGATTCGTATTTTTGATATTGTTTGAGGTGGTTTGAAGGCTCGAATAAGTTCATATGAGGTGTTAAGATTTGTCGGTATGTTTGGTTGAGGTCTCACGGGCCTCGGGGTGATTTCAAAAGGTTTTCAAATCAAAGTTTGAGTTGGAGGACTGTTGAAGTCTGCTGGTGTAATCACACCTGTGGAGCTTTGATCGCAGGTGCGAGCTGAGGAGCGCAGATGTGTCCAGATGTGGGGAGGACAGTGGTTGCAGGTGCAAAGATCTTTTCGCACCTGCGTGGTTGCAGGAGCGGAGTGATGGGCGCAAAAGCGGAAGTTTGCGCAGGTGCGATGGGCAATTCCGCACCTGCGATGGCGCAAATGTGAGGGAAAGGACCGCAGAAGCGGAGGCTCAGCTCCAGTGGTTCACAGCAGAAGCAGAATTTCGATCGCTTCTGCGACATCGCAGATGTGGTTAAGTGTCCGCATAAGCGGAAGTACTGGATAGAATGTTTAAAAGAAAGGGTTCGCGATTCCGGCTTCACTTTTAACATTTCAAGCATGGTTTAGGCGATTTGTGAGAGGGTTTTCGAGGGGATTCTTGAGGTAAGTCCCTTGTGCCTATTTTTGATCAATAATATTGCTTCCCCATTGATTGTTTCACCTAGTTGGTGTGTATTTAAGGTGTAGATTGGGAGTTTGAGGCTAGGGAATTGGAGAGTTTGATTTGGGGATTTAGGTGATGATTTAGTGTCAGCGTTTGATAAATTTGGTATGGTTGGAATCGTGGTTGAGTGGGCTTTCAGGTTTTATGGCTTTTATCAAATTTTGAGACGTGGACCCAGGGGCGGACTTTTGAGCCGATTTTTGATTTTGATTAATAACTTAGCATTTTCTTATGGAGTTGATTCCTTTAGCCCGTATTGATTTTATTGCATTGTTTATGGGTAGATTCGAGGCATTCAAAGATCGTTTCGCGAGGCAAGGGTGTGTTGAAGTAGAGATTTGCTCGTATTGAGGTAAGTAACAGTTTTAAATTTGGCTTTGAGGGTACGAAACCCTGCATTATGTGTCATGTATTTGGATGTGAGGTGACGCATATGCTAGGTGACGAGCGTGTGGGCATGGACAGTAGGAAATGCGACTTGGTCAAATTCCATGGAACCTTGTAGTTGTATAATCTGTTGTTATCTGTACATTCTACATAAATTCGAGAAATTGAACCACAAATAATGTTTAGACCACGTGTTGGCATTGTAGGGACCCACAAAAGTCGTGTACATGTTGAATTATCTGCTAAATTGCTGTTTGTACTCAGTCACAGTTTATTTGAATATTACATCTCAGTCTCTATTGTTCATTTTTGATGCATCATATCATTGCTATCTGGGCCGCTTATTATGATTTCTGAGAGCCCGAGAGACTACAGAGGTTGATGATTGAGTGAGGCCGAGGGCCTGATTGTAAGGTATTATACTATAGCACGTGAGTTGCCTGTGCGGCTCCAGATATTATACTATAGCATGTGAGTTATCTGTACGGATCTAGATATTATATTATAGCACGTGAGTTATCCGTGCAACACATGAATTGTCCGTATAGATTACAGCGCTTGGGCTGAAGGAGCCCCTCCGGAATCTGTACACCCCCAGTGAGTGCAGGTACCTATTGAGTGTGAGTGCCGAGTGTCGAGTGCTGAGTGTTGTGTGCTGAGTGCTGAGTGACTGGAAAGGTTGAGTGACTATGGCCCTGAGAGGATGCATTTGATTTCATTATTGTTACATTAACTGCCATGTATTATTGTTTGAAACTTCTGAAAGATATTACAACTCTGTTTCACTTGAACTGATCATGGAATAACTATTGACCTAATTTATCGAACTTGAGAGCATGCCTACTTTCTTATGTTGAAATCACTCTAATTGAACTATAACTGTGAAGCTCGTCACTACTTTTAGTTCTTTATTTAGTATTGTTACTTGCTGAGTTGGTTGTACTCATACTATACCCTGAACTTCGTGTGCAGATCCAGGTGTTCCCAGACACAGCGGGTGTTGATTTCCGCGCACGATTGATCTTCTGAAGATGTTGAGGTAGCTGCCGGCATTTCGCAGACCATGTTTCTCCTTCCCTATATTTCCACTTATTGCATTTGGTTTCGAGGTAGCTCGCCACGCAAATTGGTTAGTTCCCACTAATAGGGAAAGGATCATGAGTTTCATTGATGGCCTCACGTATCAGCTGCAGTTGCTTATGACTAGAGAGAGGGTATCTGGTGCCACTTTTGATGAGGTGGTTGACATTGCTCGGCAGATAGAGATGGTTCGTAGCCAGGAGCGGGGTGAGAGAAAGACCAAGAGGCCTCGAGGTTCGGGTGGTTTAGGTGGTTTACCTTCTGGGGGGTAGTCCTACCACAGTAGGGGTCGTCCTTATAGGCCCGCTCAGACGACTCGTCCAGCTCATCGTGGCACATCAGCTAGCCACGGTTCTTACAGTGCTCATTCAGGCCAGTCTTCATTCAGTGCACTACAAGCGTAGAGTTCTCACCATGCATCATCCGCTCAGGCTTCTACAGGTAGTTCCTTAGGTTATCTGGAGCAACAGTTCTGTCACAGGAGGGGTTGTTTAGAGTGCGGAGACTTTTGTCATATCAAGAGAGATTTCCCTAGGTTGTTGAGTGGGGCTCCATAGTAGAGTTCTCAGCCGATGGCACCAGCACCAGCAGTTATGCCACCCACTCAGCCAGCTTGGGGTGGGGACCAGGTAGCTAGAGGTCGCCATAGAGGTGGAGGCCGAGCAGGGGGCGGTCAGGCCCGATTCTATGCAATCCCTGCCAGACCAGATGTTGTTCCCTCCGATGCAGTGATCACATGTATTGTCTCAGTATGCCACAGGGATGCCTCTGCATTATTTGTCCCTAGTTCCACATATTCATATGTATCGTCACATTTTGCTCATTATCTGGATATGCCCCGTGAGTCCTTAGTTTCTTCTGTTCATGTATCTACGCCAGGGGGCGATACTATTGTTGTGGACCATGTATATCAGTCGTGTGTAGTGACTATTGGGGGATTGAAGATTAGAGCTGATCTCTTATTGCTTAGTATAGTGGACTTCAATATGATCTTGGGTATGGATTGGTTGTCTCCATGTCATGCTATTCTGGATTGTCACGCTAAGATCGTGATGTTGGCGATGCCTGGGTTGCCAAGGATCGAGTGGAGAGGTTCTCTAGACTATGTTCCCAGCAGAGTGATTTAATATTTCAAGGCCCAACAGATGGTTGGGAAGGGTTGTTTATCTTATTTAGCCTTTGTGAAGGATGTTAGAGATGATACTCCTGCTATTGATTCTGTCCCGGTGGTGCGAGATCTTTCGGATATATTTGCTGCAGACCTGCCGAGCATGCCGCCCGATAGGGATATTGATTTTGGTATTGACTTGGCACCGAGCACTCAGCCCATTGCTATTCCACTGTATCGTATAGCACCGGCTGAGTTGAAGGAATTGAAGGAGCAACTTCAGGAACTCCTTGATATGGGGTTTATTAGGCCTAGTGTGTCACCTTGGGGTGCTCCTGTCTTGTTTGTAAAGAAGAAGGACGGTTCTATGCAAATATGTATTGATTATCACCAGTTGAACAAGGTTACAGTGAAGAACATGTATCCATTACCACGTATTGATGACCTATTTGATCAGCTTCAGGGTGCCAGGGTATTCTGTAAGATCGACTTACGTTCAGGCTATCATCAGTTGAAGATTCGAGAGCCAGATATCCGAAAGACTATTTTCAAGACTCGGTATAGTCATTACGAGTTCCTTGTGATGTCTTTTGGGATGACCAATGACCCAGCAACATTCATGCACTTGATGAACAATGTATTTCAGCCCTATCTTGACTCCTTCATCATTGTGTTTATTGACAACATTCTGGTGTACTTTCGGAGCCGGGAGGATCATGAGCAACACCTGAGGACTGTGCTCCAGACCTTGAGAGAAGAGAAGTTATATGCAAATTTTTTGAAGTGTGTTTTCTGGTTAGATTCAGCAGCATTTTTGGGCAATGTGGTATCGAGTGAGGGGATCAAGGCAGATCCGAAGAAGATTAAAGCAGTGCAAAGTTGGCCCAGACCATCCTCAGCTATGGAGATTCGGAGTTTTCTTGGCTTGGCGGGGTATTACTGTCTATTTGTTGTAATGACCCGGACGGTCGTTTTGAGTATTATAACCTTGTTCCCCAATTTACTGCTCAATTTATGCCGTACAATTGATTTATGACTTATCGGGTTAGTTGGTTCGGGTCCAGAAGGATTTCAGAGTAAAATGAGATACTTTGTCTCATAATTGAAAACTTAAGTTGGAAAAGTTGACAGGATATTGACTTATGTGTAAACGACCTCAGAATTTAATTCTGATGATTCCAATAGCTTCGTATGGTGATTTTGGACTTAGGAGCGTGTCCGTAAAATTATTTAGAGGTCCGTAGTGAAATTAGACTTCAAATGCCGAAAGTTGTATTTTTGGAAAGTTTGATCGGGGGGTTGACTTTTTGATATCGAGGTCAGAATCCAATTTTGGAAATTGGAATAGCTTCGTTATGTCATTTATGACTTGTGTGCAAAATTTGAAGTCATTCCGGATTGATTTGATGTATTTCGGAACAAGATATAGAATTTGAAAGTTCAAAGTTCATTAGGTTTGAATTGAGGTGTGATTCGTAGTTTTAGCGCTGTTTGATGTGATTCGAGGCTTCGACTAAGTTCTTATGATGTTTTAGAAATTGTTGGTATATTTGGTTGAGGTCCCGAGGGGCTTGGGTGAGTTTCGGGGTGGTTTTGGACCATTTCTAGGCCATTTTAATTGCTGGTTTCTGCCTACAAAGGTGTGCATCGCGATCATGAATATTTGGTGGCGTTCGCGAAGAGCAAACAACATTTTAGGGCCTTGTGAATCGCTATTGCGGAAGCTCTTTTGCGATCGCATAGAACAAATCTCTGCTGCACTAACCCAAGTTTGGAAGCTTATATCTCGCAATCTATAAGGAATTTGAGATGATCCAAAAATGAAAGTTGTAGACCTTGATGTCTAATTTTCAGAAAGTAAACCATTTATGATTTGGAGTTGTGTACAAAAAGTTATGGTGGATACACTAGAGGCTGTCTGGAAGAGTTGGGGGAGTTTGTTATTCGCGACGCGAAGAGAAATTTTGGGGATGAAAAATTTGGTGCTTCGCGGTCACGAAGCAGTTTCTGTGATCACGAAGAGTGAATGCCTAGACAGAAGATATGTTTTGAGCTTTCGGCTATTTTAACACATTTGGAGCTATGGAGCTCAGATTGAACCGATATTTGAGGCGATTTTTACCATATGGATTGAGGTAAGTATTCATTATCCGAATGTGATTATACTTCATGATTTTATGTTTATATTCATCATTTATTTCAGATTTAAATGGAAGACAATCAATATTTTTGCAAAATCTTCCAAAAACAAATATTTAAGATTTGGAGGTCGAGTTGTTATCGGAATTTGATAAAATTGGTATGGTTAAACTCGTATCGGAATGGATGTTCGGATTTTATAACTTTTGTAGGGTTCCGAGACATGGTCCCCACGGGCAAGTTTTGAGTTAAATTTCGGATTTTTATGGAAAATTAGTATTTTCTTATGGAATTAATTCCAATAAATTTTATTAACTGAATCGAATTAAGTATGGCTAGATTCGAGTCGTTTGGAGGCCAATTCACAAGGCAAAGGCATAACAGAGTAAAGCATTACACGGCATGAGGTAAGTAATACTTCTAAATTTGGTTCTGAGGGTATAAATCCCCGAATTTGGTATGATATGAATTGTTTGGAGGTGACACACATGATAGGTGATGAACATGTAGACGTGCACCACAGAAAGGGTGTCTTGAATAAATCGTGTGAAGTAGTAAAATTAAAGAATCATGTTATTATCTGAACATGTGGCACTTGTTAGAGGAATTAAGCTGAGGCTAGTAATAAAGATCATGTTTAGGCTATGTACCGATATTTTAGGACCCATGTGGTCGTGATGCTGTTGAATTAATTGTTCTAAAATATACATTTCACACTTAGTAATAGTTTTCCATTATGAGGAGACTTATGGGATTGAGCTGCGCAACGTAGCATGTGATTTGGCTTTATATATGTTATTATTAAATGGATAGGGGCCCCGCATGCAGCAGGCCAGAATGACTTTATATATTATTATTGTTCTAGATCGGGGCTGCCCGCCTGCATCAGTCCTTATTGGCTTTACTATTTTATGGATCGGGGATGCCCGCATGCAGCTGACCTTATTGGCTTTATTATTAAATGGATCGGGGCTTCCTGCCTGCAGCATGCCTTATTGGCTTTATTGTTAAATCGATCGGGGCTGCCCGCCTGTAGTAGGCCTCATTGGCTTTATTATTATACGGATCGGGATTGCCCGCATGCAGTAGGCCATATTGGCTTTATATAATGCTTGGGCTGAAGAAGCCCCTCCATAGTCTGTACACCCCCTAGTGAGCATAGTCGATTATATATATTCGGGATGGATTTCCCAGGGCATGGACTTGCCTTACTTACTGCTTATATATATATATATATATATATATATATATATATGTTTGGGATGGATTTTACCTGGGCATGGACTTGCCTTACTTATTAATATTGTAATGAATTTACCTGGACATGGAGCTTGTCCGTATCATTTGCATTTTGGGATAAATTACCGCAGGGCTGGATTGGCCTTATACGGTACTGAATGAGTGACTGTCAGTCGATGTGTATACGGGTTGGAACACCCCGGGGCTGGACTGGCCATAAACTGTACCGAGTGACCGAATAATTGGTGACCAGTATCTATAGGAGATCTTGCTTCTGAGATGTCATATTCCTTATATCATGCAGTATTGATCTATTTCAATTGTACTGAGTTTATCTGTTGAACTTGAAAGCATGCCTACATTTCTGTACCATTATTTTTACTGGACTGTACCTACGGAGCTCATCATTTCTTTCAGCCCAGAGGTTAGTCTTGTTACTTATTGAGTTAGTTGTACTCATACTACACTCTACACTTCGTGAGCAGATCCAGGTGCTTTCGGACACAAAGATTGTTAGATTTCAGAGTAATATTAGTTGGAGACTATCAATGTAGTTGCTTGGCATCCGCTGACCTTGTCTCTCTTTCCTTCAGTTATTGTACTATTCTATACTTTCAGGCAGTGGTTTTTATCAGCCAAACATTGTATTCATATTAGATGCTCATGTACTTAGTGACACCGGGTTTTGGGAGTCATATATTTGAAATTTTGAGATTTCTTCCGCTGAATTTAAATATTTTGTTTTTCAAATTTAAAAGAAATGGTAGTTTATTGGGATTTTTGGCTTGCCTAGTATTGAGATAGGTGCCATCACGACATGTGAGATTTTGGGTCGTGACAAGTTGGTATCAGAGCTTTAGGTGACATAGGTCTCACGAGTCATGAGCAGGTTTAGTAGAGTCTTGCGGATCTGTACGGAGACATTTGTGCTTATCTTCGAGAGGCTTGTTAAACCTTAGGAAAATTTCACTTTCTTGTATTCTATCGTGCAGAATTGATTCAGCTTGAAACATAACTCTTTGAATTCCTTCCACGTATTCGTATCGCACATGAGCGCCCGGTATCAGCTTTACATCGCTGGCTTGTGAGTCCATTAACAATGTTCAAGATGTGTATTCTATGTTTTGGTGATGGGCCAGTCTGGAGGACTTGAGGCAGGTTTAGATCGCAGCTTAGGCTCGGTAGCTTCAGTTGTAACATGTAAATTTGGGCTCATATGTCCGGTAATGTCCCTACGAGTGGAATTTGTGGCTTGATGAGTGGTAGAATGGCTTTGTATTGAGTTATCAAATATTACAATCTATAGCTTTGAGCCAAGTGGGGGAGCCTGCTATTGACAATGCAATTCATGGTTATGTGTCAAATTATTTGTTTGGTCTGAAGTTTACTTGGGAATCATAGATGACTTGCAGAAGTGGAGTTCGACAATGAATCGAGTGAGGAAATTTCTGGGTACGAGTTATATTGCGCTTTATGAGTATATGAAAATCGTGGGATGAGTGAGCTATTACTTGTGAATGATGTAGTTCGCACGGAGTATGAATTTGATAGGTGGTATTAAAGTAGAGTTACTTCTTTGAGCGTTGTTGTGCTGATGGGGTACATGTCTTTTGGCCCATTTGGGTGGTGTAATATGGATTTGAGAAAAGGGGGTGACTCTCGAGAAAGTTCTAATGGATTCGAGATTAATATGTAACAATTGAGAATTTTTGGTGGATTTGTTTATGGCTAAAATCTGAGATTTAAGTTGGATGGTGTCAAGACTTGTGGCATTATTGTATATCATTATGGATTTTATATTTTGGTATTAGGAAGGTGAATGAAATGGCCTTAGACTAAAATTAGGTATTTTCCGAGTGGGTGTTTTGGTTGTGGTATTTATAGGGGTAATTATGATGTGGTGAGACTCTATAGATGTTTGGTGGCAATATTCTTGTGTTTTGGTGACCTACGTGGTTTGGTCGAGTTAGAGAAATTCAGTTATGATAGTTTAGTTATGTGCAAATGGATTTCAAAGTGTTCTTGATAGTTTCTACCATGGTTTGCACCGGATATTTCCTACCGGTGTGGGAAACATGTTGTGTATTGTGGCTTCCTCCTGGAAAGAAGCAAGAGAAAGTTTTCTAACTAATAGGGTATGTAAATTGTTGGTGACTCAAAGATGATAATGAGATTCTTGTGCTTGTCACATGATGACATGATAGATGTGGTGTGTTGTGCAGGATTTAGATTTATATGCATGAGGTGACAACTCATTCTTGAAAGGAAGATCACGAATTCTGGACAGAATGGTCAGTATTATATATTTAGATGAACGCTATAGTTGTTCGGTAATCCCTGATAAGGGTGTGCGGTTGAAAGGAGCATTGTGTTTTGATTTATGGAGGTGCATTGGTATTACGGTACTCTCCTAGTTAATAGACTACTGATATACAAGTTATTGATATGTGGCATGGAGGAATTATGGGAATATTCCTAGTGGGATGATCGTGCATGAAGGATGTTATAGCCATGCGAGTGCTGGAGTTGTGATCAGTTATGATGGTTCATGTGTACTTATTTGATTGCTCCTGTATGATATGCTTGAATTAAAGGCCTGTGACCATGCCAGGCGGATTATGTTACTGGCACGTGAGTTGTCCGTGCATATCCATGTACTGATATTATTGGCACGTGAGTTATCCTTGGAGGTCCAGATATTTATATTATTGGCACGTGAGTTATCCTTGGAGGTCCAGATATTTATATTATTGGCACGTGAATTGTCCGTGCGGGTCCAGATATTTATATTATTGGCACGTGAGTTATCCGTGGGGGTCCAGATATTTATATTATTGGCACGTGAGTTATCCGTGGGGGTCCAGATATTTATATTATTGGCACGTGAGTTATCCATGCGAGTGGTGTTAATATGAGCTATAGAAGAGCTGGTTACTGTTATTAAATTTGTGTGTCTTGGTTCTACTATATATATAATGAGCTTATAGCATTATAGTTGTGGTGGTGCTTGTTGAACTTACAATACAGTTCTCTACTTTGAGACATCTTCCACTTTGGCTACAATGTTGCGTAGTTGTGGATTGTGGCATGTCAATGGGATAGTTGTGTTTAATACTATAAGGTCATTGGACCTAGAATCTGTACTATCAGGTTTGATTATGGTATATTGGGAGGATAATATTGAAAGTCGGCTTGGAAAGTGATTTTGGTTTTGGTTGGGTGGGAGAGCTCCATGACTTGTCGATCTGATAAGATGTTATGAGATTTCGCGTGTTTATTTCATTATCAGCAATGTGCGAAAGTTTTAGAACGAGGTTTTGTTTGATATGGGGTTTAATACTATTACCGGGTTACTTTGGAGTAGTTAATGTGATCGAAAATGGTGCTGCAAGCATGCGAATTGTGTAGTATGTTAAGTGATTATATCTGGGGTTATGGTTATGGCTTAATACAACTTGTTCAGACTCATACATTGTGTTGATGTGAGATTTAGGTCTTGAAAAGAAATTCTGAATGTTGGAAATTAAATTTCAAGGTTTATGGGCTAAGGTTGAAGTAATGATTTTTAATTATGTTGTGTTGTCAGGCCTATACAATTTATACGGAATAGGGTGGCGTGGGATCATCCCCGGGTATGTGCGTGGTAGATGGAATAGTGATGTGGTGGCTTGGAAACAACTCCTGGCACGTTCGAGGACGAACGTATGTTTAAGTGGGGGAGAATGTAACGACCCGGCCGGTCGTTTTGAGTATTATAATTTCGTTCCCCAATTTACTGCTCAATTTATTCCTTACAATTGATTTATGATTTATCGGGTTAGTTGGTTCGAGTCCGGAAGGATTTCGGAGTGAAATGAGATACTTAGTCTCATAATTGAAAACTTAAGTTAGAAAAGTTGACCGAATATTGACTTATCAATAAACGACCTCGAAATTTAATTCCGATGATTCCAATAGCTCCTTATGGTGATTTTGGACTTAGGAGTTTGTCTAAAAAATTATTTGGAGGTCCGTAGTGGAATTAGACTTCAAATGCCGAAAGTTGAATTTTTGGAAAGTTTCACCGGGGGGTTGACTTTTTGATATCAAGGTTGGAATCCAATTCTGGAAATTGGAATAGCTTCGTTATGTCATTTATGACTTGTGTGCAAAATTTGAAGTCATTCCGGATTGATTTTATGTATTTCGGCACAAAATATAGAATTTGAAAGTTCAAAGTTCATTAGGCTTGAATTGAGGTGCAATTCATAGTTTTAGCATTGTTTGATGTGATTTGAGGCTTCGACTAAGTTCGTATGATGTTTTAGGACTTGTTGGTATATTTGGTTGAGGTCCCGAGGGGCTCGGGTGAGTTTCGGACCATTTCTAGGCCATTTTTAATTGCTGGTTTCTGCCTACATAGGTGTGCATCACGATCGCCAACATTTGGTCGCGTTCGCGAAGAGAAAACATCAGTTTGAGGCCTTGTGAAACGCGATCACGGAAGCTCTTTCACAACCGCGTAGAAAAATCTCTGCTGCACTGACCCGAGTTTGGAAGCTTATAGCTCGCAATCTATAAGGAATTTGGAGATGATCTAAAAATAAAAGTCGTAACCCTTGATGTCTAGTGTTCATAAAGGTAAACCATTTGTGATTTGGAGTTGTGTACAAAATGTTATGGTAGATAAACTAGAGGCTATATGGAAGAGTTGGGGGAGTTTGTTCTTTGCGATCGCGATTGTTTTTCCGCGATCGCGAAGAGCAATTTTTGGGCTGAAACATTTTGTGCTTCGCGATCGCGAAGAGTAAATGCAGGACAGAAGATATATTTTGAGGTTTCATCCATTTTAACACATTTGGAGCTATGGAGCATGGATTGAAGCGATTTTTGAGGCGATTTTCACCATATGGATTGGGGTAAGTGTTTATTATCCGAAAGTGATTCTACTTCATGATTCTATGGTTATATTCATCATTTATTTCGGATTTAAATGGAAGAAAATCAACATTTTTGCAAAATCTTCCAAAAACAAAAATGTAAGATTTGGAGATCGAGATGTTATCGGTATTTGATAAAATTGGTATGGTTGAACTCGTATCGGAATTGGTGTTCAGATTTTGTAACTTTTGTCGGGTTCCGAGACGTGCGATGTTTAAGCTAAATTTCAGATTTTTATGGAAAATTAGTATTTTCTTATGGAATTAATTCCAATAAATTTTATTGACTGAATCGAATTAATTGTGGCTAGATTCGAGGCATTTGGAGTAAAGAATTACACTGTTTGAGGTAAGTAACACTTCTAAACTTGGTTCTGAGGGTATGAATCCCCGAATTTGGTATGATATAAATTGTTTGGAGGTGACACATACGATAGAACATGTAGACATGCACCACAAAAAAATGTGTCTTGAATAAATCTTGTGAAGTAGTAAAATTAAAGAATCATGTTATTATCTGAACATGTGGCACGTGTTAGAGGAATTAAGCTGAGGCTAGTAATAAAGATCATGTTTAGGCTATGTGCCGATGTTTTAGGACTCATGGGGTCATGATGCTGTTGAATTAATTATTCTAAAATATACATTTCACACCCAGTAACAATTTTCCATTGTGAGGATACTTATGGGATTGAGCTGCGCAACGCAGCAGGCGATTTGGCTTTATATATGTTATTATTAAATGGATCGGGGCTGCCTGCCTGCAATAGGCCAGAATGACTTTATACATTATTATTGTTCTGGATCGAGGGTGCCCGCTTGTAGCAGGCCTTATTGGCTTTATTATTTTATGGATCGGGGCAGCCCTCCTGCAGCATGCCTTATTGGCTTTATTATTAAATGGATCGGGGTTGCCTGCCTGCAACAGGGCTTATTGGCTATATTATTAAATAGAGCAGGGCTGCCCGCCTGCAGCAGACCTCATTGGCTTTATGATTATATGGATCGGGACTACCCGCCTTCAGTAGGGAATATTGGCTTTATATCACGCTTGGGCTGAAGGAGCCCCTCCGAGAGTCTGCACACACCTCCAGTGAGCACGATCAACTTATAACGCTTGGGCTGAAGGAGCCCCTCCGGAGTCTGTACACCCCAAGTGAGCGTAGATGATTATATATATTCGAGATGGATTTCCCAGGGCAACTTGCCTTAGTTACTGCTTATATATATATTTGGGATGGATTTTACCAGGGCATGGACTTGCCTTACTTATTTATATTGTAATTAATTTACCTGGACAGGGATCTTGTCCGTATCATTTACATTTTGGGATAAATTACCGCAGGGCTGGATTGGCCTTATACGGTACTGAATGAGTGACTGTCTGTCGATGTGTATATATATATGGGTTGGAACACCCCGGGACTGGACTGACCATAAACTGTACCGAGTGACGGAATAATTGGTGACCAGTATCTATAGGAGGTCTTGCTACTGAGATGTCATATTCCTTATATCATGTAGTATTGATCTATTTCACTTGTACTGAGTTTATCTGTTGAACTTGAAAGCATGCCTACATTTCTGTACCATTATTTTTACTGGACTGTACCTGCAGAGCTCATCATTTCTTTCAGCCCAGAGGTTAGTCTTGTTACTTATTGAGTTAGTTGTACTTATACTACACTCTACACCTCGTGTGCAGATCTAGGTGCTTTCGGACGCAAAGATTGTTAGATTTTAGAGTACTATCAGTTGGAGACTATCAAGGTAGCTGCTTGGCGTCCGCTGACCTTGTCTCTCTTCCCTTCAGTTATTGTACTATTCTATACTTTCAGGCAATGGTTTTAATCAATTATACATTGTATTCACATTAGACACTCATGTACTTAGTGACACCGGGTTTCGGGAGTGATATATTTCAAATTTTGAGATTTCTTCTATTGAATTTAAATATTTTATTTTTCAAATTTAAAAGAAATGGTGGTTTATTGGGAATTTTTGCTTGCCTAGTATTGAGATAGGCACCATCACGACATGTGAGATTTTGGGTCGTAACATTTGTAGAGGTTTTCTCGTCTATTGCAGCACCTATGACTAGGTTGACCCAGAAGGGTGCTCCGTTCAGGTGGACCGAGGATTGTGAGGAGAGCTTTCAAAAGCTCAAGACCACTTTTACTACAACCCCAGTGTCGGTGTTGCGAACGTCGCGCATTACTCTCGGCGTGGTGGTGATGCAGGACGGTAGTGTGAGACAACTAAAGGTGCATGAGAAGATCTATCCTGTCCACGACCTCGAGTTAGCAGCTATTGTTCATGCCTTGAAGATCTGGCAGCACTATTTGTATGGTGTTCCTTATGAGGTTTTCACCGATCATCGGAGTCTACAACATCTGTTTAAACTGAAGGATCTTAACTTGGGACAGGGGAGATGGTTGGAGTGGCTTAAGGATTATGACATCACCATCCTCTATTATCCCGTAAAGGCCAATGTGGTGGCTGATGCCTTGAGTCGAAAGGCAGAGATTTTGGGGAGTTTAGCATATCTACCAGTAGCAGAGAGGCCTTTAGCCTTGGATGTTCAGGCCTTGGCCAACCAGTTTGTCAGATTGGGTGTTTCCGAGCCGAACAGAGTTTTGGCTTGTGTGGTTTCTCGATCTTTTTTATATGATCACATCAGAGAGTGCCAGTATGATGACCCTCATTTGGTTGTCCTTAAGGACACAGTTCAGCACGGTGATGCCAGATATGTTACTATTGGAGATGCTGGGGTATTGAGGATGCATGGTCGGATTTGTGTGCCTAATGTGGATGGACTACGTGAGTTGATTCTTGAGGAGGCCCACAGTTCGCAGTATTCCATTCATCCGGGTGCCGCGAAGATGTACCAGGACTTGAGGCAGCATTATTGGTGGAGAAGAATGAAGAAGGATATAGTGGGGTTTGTAACTCGGTGCCTCAATTGTCAGCAGGTAAAGTATGAGCATCAGAGACCGGGCAGATTGATTCAGAGGTTAGAGATTCCAGAGTGGAAATGGGAGCGGATCACCATGGATTTTGTAGTTGGACTCCCGCAGACTTCGAGGAAGTTCGATGCTATTTGGGTGATTGTAGATTGGCTGACCAAGTCCACGCACTTCATTCCAGTTACGACTACTTATACTTCGGAGCGGTTGGCTGAGGTTTAGATCCGAGAGATTATTCGCCTCCACGGAGTGCCAGTGTCCATCATTTCAGCTCGGGACACGCAGTTCATATCGTAATTTTGGAGAGCCGTGCAGCGAGAGTTGGGTACCCAGGTTGAGTTGAGCACAACATTTCACCCTCAGACGAAGGACAATCCAAGCGCACTATTCAGATATTGGAGGATATGCTACACGCTTGTGTCATTGATTTTGGGAGTTCTTGGGATCAGTTTCTGCAACTCGTGGAGTTTGCCTACAACAACAGCTACCAGTCAAGCATTCAGATTGCTCTGTATAAGGCTTTGTATGGGAGACGGTGTAGATCTCCGGTGGGTTGGTTTGAGCCTGGGGAGGCTAGGCTATTAGGTACTGACTTGACAGTTGTAGCCCCTTTCCTCATTAACTGCTCATTTTATACTTTATAACTGTTGTGTGACTTGTCGGAGTAGTCGGTTCGGGTCCGCTGTGATTTTAGAATGAAATGAGACACTTAGTCTCAAGGTTGAAAGCTTAAGTTAAAATGATTGACCGGATGTTTATCTTTGAGTAAACAACTATGGAATAGAGTTTTGATGTTTCCATTAGCTATGTTAGATGAGTTTAGACTTAGGAGCATTTCCGGATTGTGATTTGGAAGTCCGTAGTGGAATCAGGCATGAAATGGCAAAAGTTGGAATTTTTGTAATGTTTGAGCGGGAGTGGACTTTTTGATATCGGGGTCGGATTCCGATTCCTAAAGCTGGAGAAGGTCTGTAATGTCATTTGTGACTTGTATGCAAAATTTAGGGTCAATCAGATGCGATTTGATAGATTTCATCATCGTTTGTAGAAATTAGGAGCTTAAAGTTCATTAGGCTTGAATCTATGTGCGATTTGTGTTTTTGATGTTGTTCGAGGTGGTTTGAAGGCTCGACTAAGGTCATATGAGGTGTTAAGACTTTTTGGTATGTTTGGTTGAGGTCCCGGGGGCCTCGGGGTGATTTTGAAAGGTTTTCGGATCAAAGTTTGAGTTGGAGGACTGCTGAAGTCTGCTGGTGTAATCGCACCTGCGGAGCTTTGATCGCAGGTGCAAGCTGAGGAGCGCAGATGCGGCCAGACGTGGGGAGGAAAATGGTCGCAGGTGCGAAGATGTTTCCACACCTGTGTGGTCGCACGAGCGGAGTGAAAGGCGCAGATGCGGAAGTTTACGTAGGTGCGATGGGCAATTCAGCACCTGTGATGGCGCAGATGCGGGGGAAAGGACCGCAGAAGCGGAGGCGCAGCTCCAGTGGTTCACCACAAAAGCAGAATTTTGTTCGCTTCTGCGACGTCGCAGATGCGGTTAAGTGTCCGCAGAAGCGGAAGTGCTGGACAGAATGTTTAAAAGCAAGGGTTCGCGATTTTGTCTTCACTTTTAACATTTTAAGCACGGTTTAGGCGATTTGTGAGAGAGTTTTCGAGGAGATTCTTAAGGTTAGTCCCTTGTGCCTATTTTCGATCAATAATATTGCTTCCCCATTGATTTTCCCACCTAGTTGGTGTGTATTTAAGGTGTAGATTGGGAGTTTGAGGCTAGGGATTATGAGAGTTTGATTTGAGGATTTGGGTGACGATTTGGTGTTGGATTTTGATAGGTTTGGTATGGTAGGATTCGTGGTTGAGTGGGCTTTCCGGCTTTGTGACTTTTATCAAATTTCAAGACGTGAGCCGGGGGGACGACTTTTGAGCCGATTTTTAATTTTGATTAATAACTTAGCATTTTCTTATAAAGTTGATTCCTTTAGCACATATTGATTTTATCAGATTGTTTATGGCTAGATTCAAGGAATTCAGAGACCGTTTCGTAAGGTAAGGGTGTGTTGGAGTAGAGATTTGCTCGTATTGAGGTAAGTAACAGTTCTAAATTTGGCTCTGAGGGTATGAAACCCTGTATTATGTGTCATGTATTTGGTTGTGAGGTGACACACATGCTAGGTGACGGGCATGTGGGCATGCACAATAGGAATTGCGACATGGTCAAATTCCGTGGAACCGTGTAGTTGTATAATCTATTTTTATCTGTACATTCTCCATAAATTATAGAAATTGAATCACAAATCATGTTTAGACCACGTGTTGGCATTGTAGGGACTCACAGAGGTCGTGTACATGTTGAATTATCTGCTAAATTACTGTTTGTACTCAGTCATAGTTTATTTATATATTACACCCCAGTCTCTATTGTTCATTTTTGATGCATCATATCATTGCTGTCTGGCTGCTTATTATGATTTCTGAGAGCCCGAGAGATTAGAGAGGTTGATGACTGAGTGACGCCAAGGGCCTATTTGTGAGGTATTATACTATAGCACGTGAGTTGTCCGTGCATCACGTGGGTTGTCCGTGCAGATCTAGATATTATACTATAGCACGTGAGTTGTCCGTGTAGATCTGGGTATTATATTATAGAACGTGAGTTGTCCGTGCAGCACGTGTGTTTTTCGTGCAGATTATAGCGCTTGGGATGAAGGAGCCCCTCCGGAATCTGCACACACCCATAGTGAGCGTAGGTACCTATTGAGTACGAGTGCCGAGTGTTGAATGGTGAGTGAATGGGAAGGTTGAGTGACTCTGAGGGGATGTATTTGATTTTATTATTTTTGCATTAACTGCCATGTATCATTGCTTGAAATTTCTGAAAGATATTATACGTTGTTTCACTTGAACTTGTCATGGAATAACTGTTGACCTAATTTATCGAACTTGAGAGCATGCCTACTTTCTTATGTTGAAATCACTGTTATTGAACTATAACTGTGAAGCTCGTCACTACTTTCATTTTTTTTATTATTGTTACTTGCTGAGTTGGTTGTACTCATACTACACGCTGCACTTCGTGTGCAGATCCAGGTGTTCCCAGACACAATGGGTGATCATTTTCGCGCACAGTTGATCTTCTGGAGATTTCAAGATAGCTGCCGGCATTTCGCTGACCTTGTTTCTCGTTCCCTATCTTTCCACTTACTGTATTTGGTTTCAGATTTTCATAGACAATATTTATCAGACTCGTGATATATAGATGCTCATGTACTCAGTGACACCCCGATGTTGGGAATTTTCGCATTGTATTTTGGATTTCTATCTTGTTTATGGGATGTTGCTATTATTTAAACTATTTTATATCCGTTTTCTTTAAGTGTTTGAGTTATTTTATAAATGTCGGATTTCCTAGTACCATAATAGGCGCCATCACGACAGGTTAGGATTTTGGGTCGTGACATGTATATTATGAGATCATCCCAAAAAATCTACGATGACATTTTTGGAAATCAAATTTACCTTTGTTGTTTTTGTGACTGGTTGACTGAGACCTAAGCTAGTTACATAAAAATTTATTCTTCTAAATAAAAAGTAAAGAGTGAAAAACAAATATGTGCCAAATTAAAATGTCAAAGTATATAATTGGATGAGAATTTGAGTACATGAAAAGAAAACGTACAAGACGAAACACACAAGTATTGTACAACATTTTATTTTTCAATTTCTTATTCTTTGATATAAATTTCTTTATGGAGAATAGTTGACAACCAAGGAACTTTTGGCCAAAGAAATTAATGTCGTACCAGTTTATATTGAAGCGGCAGTATTTGACGCAATTAATCAAACTTAAAAGAGCAGATAGGGTTTTCTCTCTGAAGGAGCGTGTCATGGCCCGTCCTCGGGGAGCGCGGCTGGCGCTCAATCGAGATACCCCGGTCAAGCAAGCCTATTTGATAACTTCTATCCAATCTTAACCATGAAAAATTTAAAAACCAATAACAAGAGATAGACATGAGAAGAGTCATGTGTTTCACGTTCTTTTCCATTACTCAAAGGATATTCATTTATAATTTTCAAAATATCACAAATTCATATTTATGAGAGAAACCATGTTTTCCAAAATACCAAAGCTTCTATTTCATTTCCCAACATTGAACACCACCTACAATATGTTTACGGAGCCTCTAAGTACAACAAAAGAGTAATATGGAAGTGCCGGCGATAAGGCCCTGGCTATACCTCAAAACACAAAGTACAACATCAAGTGAAATTAGGCCCAGAACAGTGTAAGGCTCACCCAAAACTTGCTAAATAAAGAGTAACTACTAACGAGGACCAAAGTTGCCCGCTGATGAACCACCTGCATCTATTGAAGATGCAGTGCTCCTGGCAAAAGGGACGTTAGTACATGTGGAATAGTACTAGTATGTAAAGCTAAATGTCCTCTTTCGAAATAAAATGCCAATATAAGAAGGGGAAAACCATGGAAGCAGCAAGTAACAATCAACAATATCCAAATGCCAAGTTAAAACATAAAAATTTTCAGAATACGAAAATAACATTTTATTTTGGTTGGGAGATCATTAGCACTGATATACTACTGTGTTTCTAGCACGGAGTCTGATCATGCCCGATCGGCTAGTCCATCGCTCCACGAACAATGTGGATTGACATGTGATGTGCAAGAAAGGTGTTACCAAGAGTAGGAACCACCATGCGCGCTATATGGCGTCCGATCACTACCCAACCGGCTGGGTCGTCTACCCACATATGCCATGTGAGTCGACATTAAATCCAAGGCTATAAATAATCTCATCCCAATCAAGGGAAATATTCGCAACACATCAATCTCATCTCAAATAAGAGGAATAATCACAATCCACTCCTACACCGGTACATGTAGTTTTGGGTGTGGGCCGTTACAACCCACCATTCCTCGGTTTGCTAGTGATACTACCAAAAATATTTTTGTTTTGCACACAAATAAAACAGAGATACAAATACATTCACCTCATAACCTTTCATAGCATATATCACTTCATTTGTATTTTCAACCACTCACAACATCATTATTTCACTAGATTTCTTGGCCATACATATGACTCTTCATCCAAGGCATGGCGATAATATCTCATATTCCACACTTTCATTTCTTTATTTTCAAGGATTATCAACACAAACATCAACATGTAGAATATTCCGGAAATTATAAATTAAATTCATTAGTAATGGAGGCTTTAAAGACAACAGATTTATTTCCAAAGTATGGAGCAAAATGACTTGCAATAGCAACACAAGTTAAAAACCACAAACGAGTAATACACCATTTCCTTTGAAGTACCTCTTTAAAAAGGCAATGCACAATTTCAACTCATGGGTTAATAAGGATTCAAAACACATTGAAAACTATTACAAAGGAGATGGTGGTGACTTATGATTGAAACACAAATTCAAATCATACACTCTAGTTACAACAACCATGGTCACATTTTATACGTCACTCTCACTTCTTTCACTTCCAAACATCGTCATAGTTTATCAACAATAAGGGCATTTTGAAATAGAAATTTGATATGTATACGAGCTATATGAGTTTTAAGAACATTGGGTTTTCTTTCCAAGTTAAGCATAATGGACTTTCATTTGAAACATGAATTAAAGTTATAACGCTTTAACACATAAACAATACTTGAACACATTCCCGAAGTAGATCATGATGAGATGGGAGTAATTAGAACACCTTTTGAGTACATACATCTTTCGACACTTTGCTTACTCGGGATAATCGAATTTATTAGGAACAACTCGGAACATGGGAATTAGGAACCTGGGCCAGCCATACTTGAAACTTACGGGAACATCATGGAATTAGATTCTAAGAGAGAAGTTTAGACAATATACCTTTCTTGACCTTTCCTTAAGTTACTAAGATGTCCCAACACTTCTAGCAATATCAATATATAGGAAGATAGCGAAAATCTGATAATAATTAGAAGGATTCTCATGGTGTAACTCTCTTAGGAATTTTATCAAACACCTATTATGCAAAATCAACTACGAAGCTCTACAATGGTAATCCCTTCCTTCCTCAACCAAGTTCAACAAGAAACTACCCAAAATAGTTCAACAATCCCACCTACTACCACCAAATGTCACATGCACGGCCTATATCCAACTCCATAACCTAATTAAACCCATAACAATTGCATGAAGGTTTTAGGACAAGGTTTTACCCGGGTAGATGATGGTCTAGCTAATGATTCCCTTGAATATTCAAGATTGTGGCAGGGATTGATGATCAATGCACTTGGGGCTCCTTCATCTCTCTCAAAAGCACTCCCCTCTCTCTAAAATATGTGTTTAACCCAGCCAAAAATAACCCCAAAGTCATTTTATAATAAATGGGGTCGGGTTATAAAAATATAAAATGGACCTTCTGACCTCAACTATGCGATCACAGAACAGGTATGTAGCCCGCAAAATGGACCGCAAAAATGATCCCAAAAACTGGGCTGGTCTGGACAGGTCTGCGGCAGGTCTGCGGTCCACAGACCAGTTATGCGGCTGCGAAATGGACTGCAGAATCACCCTTCAAAATTCTTCATGCTAACTCTGCGAAGGAAGTGCGGACCGCGAAATGGATATGCGATCGCATAATGGAACGCAAAATGACCTTCAAAATTCAACAAATTTGTTCCTCAACTCCGCGATGGATATGTGGCCCGCGGAATGGATCTGTGGTCGCAAAACTGACCGCATAATTGCCTTCTTCTGCCAAAAACTTTCACCAACTCCTGAATGCATTCTTCAGCCCAAAAATTCCGTGCCGCTACAAGCCAACTCGCCGAAATAATTATCTACGACCTTCGTACACGTTAGTCTACCTTGGCACTACAAAACCTTAAATTTCTTGGCGAACTTTTACGGGGCCTTGCAGAACGCATCCGTTCGTATCCAAGCGTTGGTTAGGAATATATATGCACAAGGTCAAATTTGGTTTTTTTAAGACATGGGTTTTTAGTAATTTAACTAATAACTTACACGCTTCCCACTTTTAAAATAGTATAGATTAATTACGAAATTAATACTAAATTTGTATTTAACAATCTACACTATTTTCAAATATTGAAACCGACATATCTCCTTTATTATAAGGTCAAATAGAGTGATTCAAAAGTCTAACTTGACTGGAAATTTACAAGGAATTCATTAGAGGTATCAAAAGTGAGTTTTGATATCATTTGGCATAAGAGAAAAGGTAGAACAGCTGGGCAGAAACATTTAATATGGAGGGTCTGTTCATTTGGTCATAGATTGAGTTAGGAAGCTCGGATTTGGGATATTATGGAGGCGATTTTCACCACATGGATAGGGTAAGTGTTATATACTCGATTTTGATTATATTTCATGAATCCATCATCGTTTTTGGCATTTGATTGATGATTCGAAAGTGAAATTTGGGGGATTTTGTCTAAAATTTCATAAAGTGAATTTTTGAGATTTGAACATCGATACAGAGTCGAATTTGAGTGAAACTAGTATGGTTGGACTCATAAATAAATGGGTTGTTGGATTTTGTAAGTTTCATCAGGTTCCGAGATGTGGACCCATGTTTGTCTTTTTGGTTGACTTTGAGTTATTAATTAAAGATAACCTTTATCGATTGGGTTTGTTTCCTTTGGAAGTATTTGATGTTCTTGAGTTGCTTTTGCTAGTTTTGAGCCGTGCGTAGGTAGGTACGCATGAGATGGCATTTTTAGAGTATTGTTGGGCTTGCTCGATATTGGATTTGGCTTGTTCGAGGTACGTAATACTTCTAAACTTGGTGCCGAGGGTATGAATCCCTGAATATACGTGTTATGTGTTGGTGTTGAGGTGACAGACATGCTAGGTGATAGGATTGTGGGCGTGCACCATGTAAATTATGACTCGGTTGATTCTGTGGTACTGTGTAGTTATCTATCTTATTGCTATCCATGAAATTCCCACGTGTTAGAGTAATTGAGCTGAGATCCATGGTAGAAATCATGTTTAGGCCATATACTTATTCTGTTGGGACCCACTGAGATCATTTATACCTATTCAGTTATTTGCTTAAATTGCAATTACATACTCAGTCATATTCATTCATTTGCATATCATATCTCAGTCTCTATTATCATTTGTTGTCACATCATGTTATCATTTTTTGGGCTGACTTGCATGAGATTTGTGAGCCCGAGAGACTGGATAGTTTGATGACTGACTGCGGCTGAAGGCTTGATTGTGAGTGTTATTTGTGGGATCGGGCTACACGCTACAACATGCTTTATTGATTTATTCCATGATTGTATTATATTAGCGCTTGGGCAGGATACGCCCCTCCAGAGTTTGACATACCAGCGGTGAACGCAGGTACCTACTCAGTCCAAGTGCCGAGAGTGAGTGCCGAGTGATTGGGAGGATTGAGTGATTGGGAGGACTAAGTGACTGGGAGGACTAAGTGAGTGAGCGTGCTGAGTGAGGTTGACTGCTCCGAGAGCATGAGCACATGAGTTTATCACTGTGGTGCATTACACTTGACATGGATACTTGGCATGTAGTCATAGCGATACATTTCCTCATGCTGTACGGTATTATGACATTCATGACTTCACATGAACATTGACATGTAGGCATAAAGATGTACTTTCCTCATGCCATCGGATAATGAAACATTTTACTGTTGTTGAATGTTTTGGGAAGAATCTTAGTTTTTCTAACATACTCACATTTTGGTGATTTCGGCAAAAAATTGGGTTTTACTATTATACCTGAAAAGCATGTCTATTTTTCGTATCTTTGAATGAGCTGAGTATCATATCTTTGAGTATTACTTGTACTATTGTCATTATACTGTTACGCATTGTTCTTGGCTGTTGGTGTCAGAGTCTAACCGTAGTCCAAGCTCATCACTACTTTCAACCTAAGGTTAGGGTTGTTACTTATTGAGTACATGGGATTGGTTGTACTCATACTGCACTTCTGCACCTTGCGTGTAGAATTTGGAGCCGATGTTGCTGTGTGTTGTGGGAGCTGGCATTGAAGATGTACCTGCATTCCGGTTATAACAACCTCTTGTTCTTGGAAGCTTTTGATTTATGAATTTGTTTATGTATATTTCGAATAGATGATGTATTTACTTCACACTAACTCTAAATCTTAGAAGCTCATGATTTGTACTACCACTTCTTGGGAAGTTGTATAAGGGTTCAATCATTTCATCATTATTGTCTTAGTAAATCTCATTTGAAGTTGGATTATTGTTAAACTGGCCTACCTAGTGGGTTGGGTTAGGTGCCATCACGACTAATCAGATTTTGGGTCGTGACACTAATTAGATGATGAAAATAAAGAGCGATTCTTGTATAATAGCCAAATCCAAGTTAGAATCACTTACCCCGATGATTTACTTGAAAATCCTTTGAACAATCGACACAAATCGAGCTATCTAGGTCCAAAATATAAAAAAGGAAGTAAAACCCTCAAACACTCCCCTTTTTACCATGTGTTATCCGCTTCTGCGGTCAAATAGTCTCATCTATGACCCCGTACCTGCGGAAAAGTCCATTGCATGTGCGGTTCCAACTAAGGTCAAGGAATTTCGCTTTTGCTGACTATCATGCCCCGACCTCGGGGAGCACGATCGAGGCTCAACCAAGATATCCCGGTTAAGCAAGTCTGTTAGATGCCTTCTACCCAACCTTGCCCATTAACAATATAAGGACCAGTACAAGTGATAGACATGAGAAGAGTTAAGTGATCCACATTCTTTTTCCATTACAAAAGGATATTCACTTTTGATTTCCAAAATATTACAAGTTTATAGATATGATAACAAAAAAACATGTTTTCCCAAATGCCAACACTTACTAGTTTAATTCCCAACATTATACACCACCCACAACCTGTCTACAGGGCCTCTAAGTACAACAGAAGAGAATTATGGATGTGCCGGCGATAAGGCCCCGGCTATACCTCAAAACATAAAGTATAACGTCAAATGACATGAATCCCGGAATAGAGTAGGGCTCACCAAAATCTGCTGAATAGAGAGTAACTGCTAACGAGGATCAAAACCACCTACTGATGAGCCACCTGCACCCATTGAAGATGCAGCGCCCCTACAAAAGGGACGTTAGTACATATGGAATAGTACTAGTATGTAAAGCTAATTGTCCACTTTCAAAATAGAGTGCCAGTATAAGAAAGGGAAAACCATACAAACATCAAGTCATAATCAACAATATCCAAATGCCCAGTTAAAACATAACAATTTTCAAAATACTAAAATAATATATATTTTTGGTTGGGAGATCATTAGCACTGATATACCACCGTGTTTTTAGCACGGTGTCCGATCACACCCGATCGGCTAGGCCATATCCCCACGAACAATGTGGTTTAACATGTGGTGCTAAAGAAAGGTGTTACCAAGAGTAGTACCACTATGTGCGCAACATGGCGTCTGATCTCCACCCACTCGGCTAGGCCGCCTTCCCACATATGCTGTGTGGGTTGCCTTTCCAATTCACAACTAATATCAACCTCATCCCAATTAAAGGTAATAACCACAATCACATCAATATCTCAATCTCATCCAAAACAAGGGGAATAATCACAATCCATCATTATAATTTCATTGGCTCGTTAGTAACTTCAACCATTCACAACATCATTATAATTTCATACCTTTCATACTATATATAGCCTCGTTAGTAACTTCAACCATTCACAACATCATTATAATTTCATTGGCTCTCTTGGCCATACTTATGATTTCTTATCCCAAGGCACGGTGGCCGTATCTTACATTCCACACTTTCATTTCTTTACTTTCAAGGATCATCAACATAAACATCAACATATAAAATATTCCGGAAATCACAATTTTAAGTTCATTAGCAATGAAGACTTTAAACACAATGGATTTCTTTCCAAGAAATGGAGTAAAACGATTGACAATCAAAGCACAATTTAATATCATAAACAAGTAGCACATCATTTATTCTTGAAATACTTTTTCCCAAAAAGGGCAATGCACAATTGCAACTCATGAATATGTAAGAGCTTAAAACACATTGGCAATACTTACAAAGCATATCATTAGTTAAAACAGCCACATTTGGGCATAACTTGGGTACACAAGCTTTTAGGAAAACCTATTTTCGAGGTCAGTTTGGGGCAATTAAATCAAGGCTTATTTCATAAGCTTTATCACATCATTTCATACCCTCGGCGCCGTTGACCACAAGTGTCACTTTCATTCTTGGCACGTTGGCCTCACTTTATATCTACAACCCACTTCTTTCACTTTCAAGCATCCTTATAGATTATCAACAACAAGGCATTTCAAATCAAGACTTTAGGTACACATATAAGGCATTTCTACTCAACACTTTAAATACACATTTGATCAACTAACCAAATTAAGGGTCTTAGGCACATATGATTTCTTACACAATTCGACATGCTAGTTTTCATTATGATCACGTTTTCAAATCATAACATATTAACACATAGCCCATGCTTAATCACCTTCTCAAATAGTAACTCAACATACAAGAACATTTGGAATACAAATTGAGTGCATATATCCTTTGACACAAGGCATATTCGGAATAATCAACTTATAATGAGCAACTCAGGACTTACAAGGCCATTGTGGGGGTCCAATTCTAAAAGAGGAGTTTAGCCAACATACCTTGTTTGAGATTTCTTTAAGTTACTATAACGTCCCAACACTTTTAGCAATAACAATCTATAGGAAGATAGCGAAAATCGGATAATAATTAGAAGGATTCACATGGTGTAACTCTCTTAGGAATTTTGTCAAACATCTAGTATGCAAAATAGACTACAAAGTTTTACAATGGTAATCCCTTCCTCCCTCAACCAATTTCAACAAGAAACTAACCAAAATGGTTCATTAATCCCACATACTACAATCTATTGTCACATGCATGGCCTATTTCTAGCCCCCACAACATACTAGAACTCATAATCTCTTGCATGAAAGTTTAGGAGTAGGACTTACCCGGATAGATGATAATCTAGTGATTGGTTTCCTTGATTCTTTAAGGTTGGTGCAAGATTGGATGATTAGAGTGTTAGATTTTCTCCTTTTCTCTCTAAAATACTCTTACCTCTCTCTAAAATCATCAGATAATGGCCCCATAGGCTATTTATCAAAATGGGTTCGGGTTATACAAATAGGGAAATGGACCCTCCGAACTCAGGTCTGCGGTTGCAGAATGGACCGCATAACAGATATGCAGTCAGCAAAATGGACTGCGAAAGTGATGCCCAAAAACGGAGATGGTCTGGACAGGTCTGCGACCGCCGCAGAACTTCCCTCCAGACATTTTTGTGTTGGATCTGCGATGGTTATACGGCACGCAAAATGATTATGCAACCACATAATGGACCGCATAATGGTCCAAAAATTTGCCAGGACTTCTACTTTAGACTGCGGTAGTTCTGCGACAATAGAATGGGCCGCAGATATGCCCTGCACTTCCTCAGCACCACGAACCCTTAAATTCCTTGGCAAAGTTTTACAGGGCCTTACACTGACAAAATCGCGCAATTACGCGTTCACTTCTGCGGAACCTAGGCGCACCTACGTACTCGCGCCTGCGGAGGTCTCCACTTCTGTGACCCCAGGCATGGCTAGCCCTTTCCGCATATACTATGACCATGGCGCACCTGCGGTCAAACCCTCCGCTGGTGCGATGACACCAGAACAACAACAGTTTCAGCAAATCAACCAAAGTCTAAAATAATTCGATTTTATTCCGCTTCACTCCCAGGGCCCCCGTGACCCCGTTCGAATATACCAACAAGTTCAAAAAACACATAACGGACCTACTCGAGGCCAAAAATCACATCAAACAACATCGATTCTACGAATAATAACCCAATTCAAGCCTATTGAAACTATGAACATGCGAATTCCAAAACTAACGCTAAATCATACCAAAATCATTCTGATTGACCTCAAATTTTGCATACAGGTCATAAATGACATGACAAACCTATTACAACTTCAAGAATCGGAATCCGACCACGATATCAATAAATTCAACTCTCGGTCAAATTTCTCAACCTTCCAAACCTTCAACTTCCTAACTTTCGTCAATTCAATCCCAAACGACCTACGGACCTCCAAATCAATATCCGGACACGCTCCTAAGTCCAAAATCACCATACGGAGCTATTGGAGCAATCAAAACTCTATTTCGGAGTCGTCTACATAAAAGTCAAACTACAGTCAATTCTTTCAACTTAAACTTCCAACTTTGGGACTAAGTGTCCTATTTCATTCTGAAACTCACCCGAACCAAAATTAAACACAATCGACAAGTCACATAACCACAATATAACATAGAGGAGGCAATAAATAGGGGAATAGGGCTAAAATACTCGAAATGACCGGCCGAGTCATTACATCCTCCCCATCTTAAAACAAGCGTTCATCCTCGAACGAGTATAGAGACATACCTAAAGTGGTTAAAAGATGAGGATAACGGCTACATATATCGTGCTCGGTCTCCCAAGTCCCCTCCTTGACTGGTTTACCCTTCCATTGAACCTTCACTGATGCAATGCTCTTTGACCTCAACTTTCTAACGTGCCTATCCAAAATGTCCACCGGCTCCCAAGATAAGACAAATCATTATCCAATTAGACTGAGCTAAAATCTAACACATTGGACGGATCAACGTGATACTTCCGGAGCATAGAAACATGGAATACCGGATGAACTACAGCTACACTAGGTGGCAATGCAAGCTTGTAGGCCACCTCACCAATCCTCTCAAGAATATCAAAAGGTCTGATATACCTAGGTTTCAACTTGCCCTTCTTCTCGAACCTCATAACACCCTTCATGGGCGAAACCTGGAGCAAGACCCGCTCTCCAACAATGAATACAACATCGCGAACCTTCTAATCTGCATATCTATTTTGTCAAGATTAGGCTGTAAAAGGTCAATCCTAAATCAACTTAACCTTTTCCAAAGCATCCTGAACCAAGTCAGTACCCAACAACCTCGCCTCACCCAACTCAAACCAACCCACCAGAGACTAACACCACCTCCCATACAAGGCCTCATACGGATTCATCTAAATACTCGATTGGTAACTGTTGTTATAGGCAATCTATGCAAGCCGCAATAACTGATCCCAAGAACCCCCGAACTCCATAACACATGCATGAAGCATATCCTCCAATATCTAAATAGTGCGCTCACACTATCCGTCCGTCTGAGGGTGGAGTGCTGTACTTAACGCAACCAGTATGCCTAAATCACATTGTACGACCTTCCAGAACCGCGATGTAAACTGTGTACCATGGTCAAAAATGATGGATACCAGCACACCATGAAGTTGGACAATCTCACAGGTATAGACTTGAGCCAGCTGCTCTAATGAATAAGTAGTCACCACTAGAATGAAATGAGCCGACTTGGTCAACGAAATCAATGGTGACTCGCTCCCATTTCCACTCGGGAATCTCAAGCCTCTAAAGCAACCTACCTAGACGATGATGCTCATACATCACCGGCTTAAAATTTTGACACTGAGCTATGTACTCTACTTTGTCTTTCTTCATCCTCCTCCACCAATAGTGTTGCCTCAAGTCCTGATACATCTTAGCGTCACCTGGATGAATGGAGTACCACGACCTGTGTGCCTCATAAAGAATCAACTCAAGCAAACCATCCATATTGGGCACACATAGCCGGCCCTGCATCCGTAATACACCATCATCCCCAATAGTAACCTCCTTGGCATCGCCGTGCTGAACCGTATCCTTAAGGACAAGCAAATGAGGGTCGTCATACTAACACTCTCTGATGCGATCTTATATAGAAGATCGAGAAACTACACAAGCCAAAACTCGACTCGGCTCTAAAATATCCAATCTAACAAACTGGTTGGTGAAGGCCTGAACATCTAATGCTAATGGCCTCTCCGCTGCCGGTAGATATGCTAAACTGCCCAAGCTCTCCGCCTTTTGACTAAAGGCATCGGCCACCATATTGGCCTTCCCGGGATGATATAGAATGGTGATATAATAGTCCTTAAGAAAATCTAACCATCTCCACTGCATCAAGTTAAGATCTTTCTGTTTGGACAAATCTAGAAGGCTCCGGTGGTAGGTATAGACCTCACAAGGGACACCGTACAAATAGTGCCACCAAATCTTCAATGCAAGAACAATATCTGCTAATTCCAAGTCGTGGATAGGATAATTCTTCTCATGCACCTTCAGCTGTAGAGATGCGTAGGCAATCGCCCTACTGTATTGCATCAACACTGTACCGAGGCCAACACGTGACATATCACAGTACACAGTGTAAGGTCCCGAACCCATAGGCAACACCAACAATGAGGCTGTGGTCAAAGCAGTCTTGAGATTTTGAAAGCTCTTCTCACACTCCTTGGTCCATCTGAATGGAGCATCCTTCTGGGTTAATCTGGTCATAGGTGCAACAATAGATGAGAAACCCATCTACGAAACGACGGTAATACTTGCCAACCCAAGAATACTTTAGATCTCAGCAGTTGAAGACTATCTGGGCTAACTCTGCACCGTTCAACCTTCTTCGGATCTACCTTGATCCCCTCACTCGACACCACATGACCCAAAAATGCCACCGAATCAAGCCGGAATTCACACTTTAAAATTTATGCATACAACTTCTTTTCCCTCAAGGTCTGGAGCACATCCCTCAAATGCTGCTCATGATCCTCCTGGCTTCGAGAGTACACCAAGTTGTCATAAATAAACACAATGACGAATAAGTGAAGATAGGGCTGGAATACACTGTTCATCTAGTGCATGAACATTGCTAGAGCGTTGGTCAGCCTGAACGACATCACAAGGAACTCGTAGTGACCATACCAAATCCTGAAAGCAGTATTTGGAATATCCAGATCCCGAATCTTCAACTAATGATAGCCTGACCACAAATCAATCTTTGAGAACACTCTAGCACTATGTAGCTGATAAAATAGGTTATCAATGCATGGAAATGGTTACATGTTCTTCACTACAACCTAGTTCAACTACCGATAATCAATACACATGCACATAGAACCATCCTTCTTCTTTACAAACAAGACCAGAGTAACCCAAGGTGACACACTAGGCCGAATGAAGCCGTTATCAGGAAACTCTCGTAACTTCTCCTTTAACTCCTTCAACTCAGCTAGGGCCATATGATATGGTGGAATAGAAATGGGCTAGGTTCCTGGCGATAAGTCAATACCAAAATCGATATCCCTAGCAGGCGGCATACCCAGAAAATCCGTCGAAACTACATCTGGATAGTCTCTCACTACCAGAACTCACTCAACGGTAGGAGTATCAACACTGACATCTCTCACAAAGGCTAGATATACCTCACACCCCTTCACAACCATCCGATGTACCTCAAGGAAGGACACAACCCTACTAGGAACGTAATCCAAGGTACCCCTACACTCCAACTGCGGAAAACCTGGCATAGCCAATGTCACCCTCTTGGCGTGACAATCAAGAATAGCATGATAGGGTGACAACCATTCCATGCCCAAAATAACATTAAAGTCTACCATATGAATAAGTGGAGCCTGGATCAAATAAGACTAACACATCTCTATGACAAACCAGAACAATACTTGTAATATATGAGTCTGATGCAACCGCCTCCGTCCTACTCGAAAGAGCATAACATTTGGCCTGACCTCCTTCTCTAGGGCAACCCCTACCCGCCTGACCTCCATCCCTAGGTGGATGAGCAAGTGGAGTGGCAACTAGTGCGGTAGCCACATCCTGGGAAGTCTGGGGACCTTGTGGTATACGTGGAGCCTGAGTAGTTTGTGGAGGTGCAACCCTCCTAAGTATGGGGCAGCCCCTCACCATATGACGAGTATCAAAAAACACTCAAAACAAGCTCTCGGAGGATGTGGTTGCTGAAACTGGCTCGGGCTTGGCCGGCTAGACTGACAGCTGAAAGCACCCCGTGCAGAAGGTGCAGTAGATAGTGGCGGTGCATAATGGGCAACCTGAGACCTGGGATTAGCTGGAATACCACCAGAAGATGGAAGTGATGAATGAACTGGATGACTCACATAGCCTCTACCATGACGGGATGCAACTAGGGCACGGGCACCACTATATGTGCCAGAATCTTGATGCCTCTTGGCCTCCTGGTCCTCTCTCTTCCGGCCCTGCATACCCTCCAATCTCTATGCGATCTCTACCACCTACTTATATGGAGTAGCTGTCTCCAACTCTAGATCCATGCTGAATATAATACCCTAGTTGAGCCCCTCGATAAATCGACAAACTCGCTCTCTGACTGTGAAAACTAAGGCAGGTGCATGTTTGGACAACTCACTCAACCCGACAACATACTCTGATACGATCATAGCACCCTGACGCAACTACTTAAACTCCACGCGCCATGCATCCCGAAGGCTCTAGGGAACAAACTCTCCTAGGAACATCTCTGAAAATTAAGCCCAGATGAGCAAAGTTGTCTTGGTGGGGCTACCCTCCTCATAAGACCGCCAGCACTGTTATGCTGGTCCCGACCATTATAAAGTAGTAAAAGCAACCGCGCTCGTCTCCACTACACCCATGGTATGGATAATACAGTGGAAATTCTCCAGAAAGCCATATGCTTCCTCTGTAGTTAGGCCGCTGAAGGTAGGAGGATGGTACTTCTTGTCCCTCTCGAACCTCAATTGCTCCTCCTCAGCTGCTGCTTCCTTAACCAGGGGCTGAACTAGTATAACCTCTCGGACCTAGTAAACATGGACTCGTTGCTCTGAGGTATAGGATGGGGGAGTCTGTGATCCTCCCCCATCTTGAGATATGGCCGGTGGAAGTGGGATCAACCCCGCCTGAGCTAGAGTACCAAATATGCTCAAGAATTGGGCGAGGGTCTCCTTAAGTGCATGGGTAGCAACAAGCGCCTCAGGTGTCTACCCCCTAACTGGAGCTAGTGGTGGCTCCTATGTCATAGCTCGGGCTGGTGCTCTGGCTACCTGATAACACCCTTCATGGGCGAAACCTGGAGCAAGACCCGCTCTCCAACAATGAATACAACATCGCGAACCTTCTAATCTGCATATCTCTTTTGTCAAGATTGGGCTGTAAAAGGTCAATCCTGAATCAACTTAACCTTTTCCAAAGCATCCTGAACCAAGTCAGTACCCAACAACCTCGCCTCACCCAACTCAACCCAACCCACCAGAGACTAACACCACCTCCCATACAAGGCCTCATACGGATTTATCTAAATACTCGATTGGTAGCTGTTGTTATAGGCAATCTATGCAAGCCGCAATAACTGATCCCAAGAACCCCCGAACTCCATAACACAGGCATGAAGCATATTCTCCAATATCTAAATAGTGCGCTCACACTGTCCGTCCATCTGAGGGTGGAGTGTTGTACTTAACGCAACCAGTGTGCCTAACTCACATTGTACGACCTTCCAGAACCGCGATGTAAACTGTGTACCCTGGTCAAAAATGATGGATACCAGCACACCATGAAGTTGGACAATCTCACAGGTATAGACTTGAGCCAGCTGCTCTAATGAATAAGTAGTCACCACTAGAATGCAATGAGCCGACTTGGTCAACGAAATCAATGGTGACTCGCTCCCATTTCCACTCGGGAATCTCAAGCCTCTAAAGCAACCTACCTAGCCGATGATGCTCATACATCACCGGCTTAAAATTTTGACACTGAGCTATGTACTCTACTTTGTCTTTCTTCATCCTCCTCCACCAATAGTGTTGCCTCAAGTCCTGATACATCTTAGCGTCACCTGGATGAATGGAGTACCACGACCTGTGTGCCTCATAAAGAATCAACTCACGCAAACCATCCATATTGGGCACACATAGCCGGCCCTGCATCCGTAATACACCATCATCCCCAATAGTAACCTCCTTGGCATCGCCGTGCTGAACCGTATCCTTAAGGACAAGCAAATGACGGTCGTCACACTAACACTCTCTGATGCGATCTTATATAGAAGATCGAGAAACTACACAAGCCAAAACTCGACTCGGATCTAAAATATCCAATCTAACAAACTGGTTGGTCAAGGCCTGAACATCTAATGCTAATGGCCTCTCCGCTGCCGGTAGATATGCTAAACTGCCCAAGCTCTCCGCCTTTTGACTAAAGGCATCGGCCACCATATTGGCCTTCCCGGGATGATATAGAATGGTGATATGGTGGAATAGAAATGGGCTAGGTGCCTGGCGATAAGTCAATACCAAAATCGATATCCCTAGCAGGCGGCAAACCCGGAAAATCCGTCGAAACTACATCTGGATAGTCTCTCACTACCAGAACTCACTCAACGGT
>AWOL01S0017405.1:0-17130 GCA_000715115.1 Nicotiana otophora
GTTTCCACTGTTAGAGAGAGAGTCGGTAGATTTATTGAGAGACTCGATTATAGCCTCAGATTTAGGATGGAACAGGATCTAGAGACTAGGACTCTATTCCATTAGGTTCTGGAGATTGGTAGGAGGTTGAAGCGTATCAATGGGTAGAAGAGCGGAGATAGAGAGGCCAAGAGGCCTCGGGGTTTTGGAGGATTTAGCGGTTCCCATTGTTAAGCTACAAATTGTCATTGAAGAGGATTTATCAATTGACCAGTTCAGTCTGCACTTCAGGTTACATGTAGTGCTCCAGCTAGTAATGGACCTCAAGGTACTCATTTTGGACAGCCATCCTCTAGTGCAGCTTCTTCATCGGGTTCCTACAACGGTTATTTTATTCATTCGAGGCTGACTCAATCCTCCAACAATGCCCGTAAAGGAGTTGTTTCAAGTATCATTATACAAGGAATATGTTGAGGGATTGTCTCATTCATCGAAGGGGTGATCCGAGTTCCACTTATTTGTTTGTGTCATCCTATTTTGCTTCATATTTTGAGTCTCTCATGATTTTTTGAGTACACTTATTTATGTGTCTATGCCTGTTTGGGTTTCTATTATGGTAGACCATACATATCGCTTTTATATGGTCACTATCAGGTTATAAGACTAGGGTTGACCTTCTGTTACTCAATATGGTAGATTTTTAAGTAATTTTATGTATGGATTGATTGTCACCAAATCACATATTCTTTATTGTCACGACAATAATGTGATGTTAGCTATGTCGGGGTTGTCGAGAATGGAGTTGAGAGGTGCATTAGGTCATGTATCTAGTAATGTAGTATCTTTTTATAAAGGCACAACGGATGGTTAAAAAGGGGTGCTTGGACTACTTAGCCTTTGCGAGGGATGCTAGTGCTGATACTCCTACCGTTGAGTCAGTTCTGGTAGTGAGCGAGTTTCTAGATATATTTCTAGTAGACCTACCAAGAATGCCACCCGAAAGGGATATTGATTTTTGTATTGACCTTGTGCTGGGCACTCAGCCCATCTCTATTCCACCTTATCACATGGCACTAGTGGAGTTGAATGAGTAGAAGGAACAACTTCAAGAGAATAAACTCGATAAGGATTTCATCAAACCGAGTGTCTCACCTTGGGGTGGCCCAGTTCTATTTATGAAGAAGAAAGATGGATCTCTGAGGATGTGTATTGACTACAGGCGGTTGAACAAGGTTATGGTTAAGAACAAGTACCTACCAGCACGTGTTGATGATTTATTTGATCAATTTCATAGTGCTAGGGTATTCTCAAAGATTAAATTGAGATCGGGGTACCATCAGTTGAGGATCCGGGTGTCGGATATATAGCATACGGATTCCAAGACCCGCTATGGTCACTACGAGTCCTCTGTGATGTCTTTCGGGCTGACCAATGCCCCAACAATTTTTGTGCACTCGATGTAAAGAGTGTTCCAATAGTATCTCAATTCGTTCATCATTGTATTTATTGATGATATATTGTTGTAGTCATGCATCTGAGAGGAGCATGAGTAGCGCTTATGGATCATGCTCCAGACATTGAGGGAGAATTGGCTATATTCCAAATAATACAAGTTTGAGTTTTCGCTAGATTGGGTGGCGTTCTTGGGTCATGTGGTGTCTAGTGAGCGGAATAAGGTGGATATGAAGAAGATTAGGGCAGTTCAGAGTTGGCCCCGACATTCTACTACTCGGGATTTTTCTAGTTTTTGCTAAGTATTATAGTTGTTTCGTGGGGCCCAATTTAGATAGTGAGATGAGAGTGAGGAGATCTTTCAAAAGCTCAAGACTACTTTGACTACAACTCCAGTTTTGGTTTTACCTTCAGCATCGGGTTCTTAAGCAATATATTGTGAGTTGAAGCCTTACGAGAATAACTACTCGATGTACGATTTTGAGTTAGCATCCATTGTTCACGCGCTTATGAATTCGAGGAACTATCTTTATGGTGTGACATTTGACGTGTTCACGGATCACATGAGACTATACCACTTATTCAAACAAAAAGGATCTGAACCTGACACAACCGAGGTGGTTATAGCGACTAAAGGACTATGATATCACCATTCTTTATCATCCCTGAAAGGCCAATTTGGTGGCTTATACTTTGAGTAGGAAAGCTGAGATCATGGGGAGTCTTGCTTTTATTCCAGTTAGGGAGTGATCGTTAGCTTTTGATGTTCAATTTTTTGTTAATAGATTCATGAGGTTGGATATTTCAGAGCCTAAATGGGTTGTTGTTTGTGTTGTGTCATGATCGCCTTTGTTTGAGCCATATGAAGTCATATGATCATCTCTTATTGGTTCCATCCATATGGAGTCATATGATCGTCTTATACAACTCCAAATACCAACATTTATATAGTTCAATTCCCTATATCAAACACAACCCACAACCTATCTACGGAGCCTCTAAGTACAACATAAGAGTAGTATGGAAGTGCCAGCAACAAGGTCGTGTCTATACCTTAAAGGACAATGTACAACTCAAATGACATCAGTCCCGGAATAGATTAGCGCTCACCAAAACCTGCTGAATAGAGAGTGACTACTAACGAGGACCAATGTTGCCCGCTGATGAACCACTTGCATCCATTGAAGATGCAGCGCCCCCGGCAAAAGGGACATTAGTACATATGGAATAGTACTAGTATGTAAAGCTAACTATCATTTTTTCAAAATAGAATTCCAACATAAAAGGGAAAACCATAGAAACAACAATCAACAATCAATGATATCCAATTTCCATGTTAAAACATATTAATTTCCAAAATACGAAGATAATATTATTTTTGGTTGGGAGATCTTTAGGACAGATATACCACTGTACACAATATCACCATTCACAATTCCAATGTTCACAATACCAATATTCGCAATACCAATACCACCATACCTTTAGCACGGAGTCCGATCACGACCCGATTGGCTAGGCCATCTAATTAGAGACATCAACCACCATCACTCTCAATACCAATACCACCGTACTTTTAGCATGGAGTCTGATCACGACCCGATCGGCTAGGCCATATCATTAGAGACATCAACCACAATCACAATTTGAATTACAATTTCCTACAAAATCACCATCATGTGTGCGGCATGGTGTCCGATCACCACCAGATCGGCTAGGCCATCTCACCACAATGTCGTGTGGATTGACATCATCCTTTTCTATCAATCATCTAATCTCAATTAAGGGGAATAATGTTATCACATCAATATCATCCCAAACAAGGGGAATAATTATATCACATCAATGTCATCCCAAATAAAGGGGAGGGATCACAATCCACTCCTACACCGGTACGTGTAGTTTTGTGGTTAGGTTATTTCAATCTACACTTCCTCGGTGACTATCGATACTCCCAAATTGTTTTTTGATTTGCATACAAAGGAAACAACAATACAAATGCATCTACCTCATAACCTTTCACACCATTTATAGCCTCAATGGCAGTTTCATCCTCTTACAACATCATTATCTCACTGTCTTTGTTGGCCATACATATGATTCTTCATTCATGGCACAATGGCTGTATTTCATATTTCACACCTTCATTTCTATCCTTTCATGGATCGTCATCACAAATATCAACATATATAATATTTCGGAAATCACAACTTTAAGTTCAATAAAAATGAAGAATTTAAGCACAATAGATTTCTTTCCAAGAAATGGAGTAAAATGATTGACAATCGAAGCACAAGTTAAAATCATAAACAAATAACACACCATTTATTCTTGAATTACTTTTCCCCGAAAAGGGCAATACACAATTTCCACTCATGAATATATAAGAATGAAAAACATATTGAAAATACTCATAAATAGCATTAGTTAAACAGCCACGTTTGGGCATGACTTGAGTACATAAGCTTTTAGGCAAATCTATCTTCGAAGTCAATTCGGAATAGTTGAATCAAGGCTCATTTCATAACCTTTTTCACATCATTTTATTTCATTGGCACCATTGGCCACAAGTATAACTTTCATTCTTAGCACAATGGCCACACTTTATATCTTCAACTCACATCTTTCACTTTCCAGCATCTTTATAGTTTATCAACAGCAAAGCATTTCCAATCAAGACTTCATGTACACATATGAGTAATTAGAAGTCTTAAGCATATCGAGTTTTTCTCACACAAGTTGGCATCAAAACTTTCATTTGAAACTAGACTCAAAGCCATAACATTTTAATGCACATATCATTGTTGAACACATTCCCGAAGGATAAAATAATGTGATCGGAACATTTGGAACATATTTTGAATACATAATTCTCGACAATTTGCTAATTCGGGACAATCAAGTTTATTGGGAATATCTCAGAACATAGAATAAGGAACTTGAGACAACCATAGTTGAAACTTACGGGAACATCGTGGAATTCAATTCTAAGAGAGTAGTTTAGCCAATTTTGACAAGTTAGCAATACTTCGTGACCTGTTTTTGGTTACGACAAGCCTATACCTCAACAAGTCTTAAAGAAGGGGTCATTTGTAGGCATATAGAATTTATTGGATCTAAATTCTGTAAAATATATTGGACCATTTTCTAAATCTATTAGTCCAAATAAATATTTCAGGCTAATATAATTGGAGTCAGTATATAAGTCCAATTTAATTGGGCTACAAGCGATGAGCCCACTTCATTGGGCCCAAGATGGCATCTTCCTAGAGGCTTAATGCCACGTGTAAAATGACGTGGCACACCACATAAAATGGAAGAGCCAATAGGACCGCGCCACATGTCAAAATGATAAAGCATGCCAAGTCACATTAAAAGGCTAATGAAATTACGCCACGTGTGCAAGTGACATGTTCTGGCCAATCAAATGCAGCCATGTCACTCATAAATTTTATTGGTCGGAAAGAGTTTGTTCTTATCACAACTCCTCCCTTCCACAACTACAAATAGGGTCTTCATAACCCAGAAAAGAGACCAGAAGTTTTAACAAGAAGCAAGATAGAGCTCGTGGATCAAACGCCGCAACTATCTCTACAAGTTTCAAGCTTAAAGAAATCAAGTTCAAGTTCAAGAAATCAAGTTCAAGCTCAAGAACGAAGAACAAATCAAGATTTATGGATTACGAGTTCAAATCAAAGTTCGTGCTAGTTGAATTGAAGATCATCGTTCGTTGAAATAAATATAGATTCAAGATCAAGCTCAAAGTCCCTTGAATTTATTTACTACTGGAAAGAAGAATCAGAGGATTCATAGACATTGTACACTCAAATTATTTGAAATCAAATACTATGATTGTTGCGATATTTTTCGGTCTCGATTATTTTCTTGACGCAAATTTATTGTCTATAAATTTTGGCACTCCCAGTGGGACAATCTCTACCTCTCATCTCAACTTTTCAATCATCAAAGTTCAAGAACATCAAAATGGCTTCAAAGAAAATTAACTCCAGTTCCACTTCCGCCAAGGCTGCTAATTCCAGGTTCTATGCTGATGTGGAAAGCATCCTCGATGTCACTTTTGGAAGCTTTGGACAAATTACGAGGAGAAAAGCAAGCTCGTTAGGACAACAAAAACCCCATGTGTCATCCACATCAACCCCCGTTTTCGGATCTTCATCCTCAAAAGGAGCAAGATCTTCCACAAACGCAGTCGAAGGAGGAAGCTATATTACTGAGAAGATCAAGAAAACACTTGCTCTACTTGACCTCTCCGGATCCAAGCACTCTGCTATGAGGGAAAATGATGATGCTTCAAGTGATGGATACTCCCCTCTTACACCACATAGCATGAGCCAATCAAGGATCAGTCTGTGTCAAAATCTATGCTACTCTCCATTGTCCACGACAATCATGCAAGCCATGGTGACAAACACTTCATCTGTGGAGGAGCAGTTGGCAAACTTGGCAGAAGCAATAACTGGCTTGACCAAGTGCATGCAAAATCAAGATGCTTGAATCGACAAGCTAACAGATAGGGTGGGAATCTTGATGGAAGAAGAATCCACCCATGCGCATGGAAAACTCCCAGAAGTTCAAGAGATTGATCCTTCCTCACGACAAGTTGCATCCACTAAGGAAATTCCAGTCTCTTCGGAAAGGATGATTCCAATCAATCAACTAAAGGAGTTCATTGAAGGGACTATAAAAACAAATATGAAGTTGCTTCCAGGTCCTCCTTTACCAACACAAAGCCATACACTTCAAGGATCGATATGTTGAAGATGCCTACTGGATATCAACCTCCAAAGTTTCAATACTTTGATGGTAAAGGGAATCTAAAGCAACATGTGGCGCACTTCGTTGAGACATACAATAACGCTGGAACTTATGGATATTACCTTGTCAAACAGTTTATCCACTCGCTAAAAGGAAATGCTTTTGATTAGTATATAGACCTTGAGGCGGGATCTATTGATAGCTGGGATCAACTAGAGCAAGAGTTCCTCAATCTCTTTTATAGCACAAGGCGCACTGTGAGCATGTGTAGGGTGAACCAGTCATTGACCTGATCAATCATTGGAGGAATGCGGGCCTCAACTGTAAAGATAGGCTTAGTGAAGCTTCTAGCATAAAGATGTGCATCCAAGGCATGCATTTGGGATTGTGCTACATCTTGCAAGGTATCAAGTCTAGCACGTTTGAAGAACTTGCAACTCGAGCCCATGACATGGAATTGAGCATGGCCTCCGCTGGAAATGAAAGGCTGCCTATCTATGAACCTCGCAAAGGGAACAACAAGCAAAAGGTCAGAAAATGGAGCAAGTTTTTACCAAGATCTGAAAACAAAGAAGCTATGAATGTCAACACATCACCTGTGAAGTTCACGACGAAGGTGAGCAAGAAGCGGAGTATGAATTCCACTTCGTTTCAAGATACGCCAAGTGGAAAGCTGACTCTAAAAGAAATGCAATAGAAAGAGTACCCATTCCTGGATTCTGATGTGCCAACCACTTTCGAAGAACTCCTCGAGTTAAATCTCATTGAGCTTCCAGATATGAAGCGGCCAAATGAAGCTAGGAAAAGAAATGACCCAAATTACTGCAAATGCCATCGATTTGTAAGCCACCCTCTGGAGAAGTGCTTTGTCTTCAAGGACAAAGTTAAGGACTTGGGTCGCGAAAAGATGATCGTGCTTGAAGATGAGAAAGCAATCGCAAACCAAGTATCTATCACCTTTGGTTCATTCAGTTCAGATGAATTATATGGTTTTAAAGAAAGTAAAGATGAAGAATTACTAGAGAACGACAAAGATCAAGTCAATCAACCTAATGATGATGAAGGTTGGACGTTGGTGACTCGTCGTAGGCACCACAGAAAGAGCCCACAAAAAGAATTAGTAGAACAACCAATAGGGAAAATGATGGTAAAAAGACCAAGGAGATAGAATCCGATTAAGCACTTAAAGAAAGCAAAAGTGGAGGTGAACCACTCTCAAAAGCCACAAAATCCAGTGACCTTGGAGGAGTTTTTACCAAGTTGGTTCTGCATGAAGATTTCCCATGCGGGTATCGATGCCTCTTGTTGTCATGTTGAAGAAGGGAAAGAAAAGAGTTATGACCTACCATTGGCAACATCTTCAGAAAAGCTCATTGAGTTCACTCCTCAAGAAGTTAATGCTTGTGAGGAAAAAGTCACGTTCACAAATGACGATCTTCTGCTAGGTGACACTCTTCATAACCGCCCATTGTACAAAGGTTGGCTATATGCGTGATGAAAGGGTAAATCGAATTTTGGTTGATGGAGGATCCTCAGTGAACATTTTGCTAATTCGCACTGTGAAAGAACTTGGTATTCCCATAAACGAACTCTCAGAAAGTCGAGTGATGATGCAAGGATTCAACCAAGGGGGGCAAAGAGCGATAGGTGCGATCAGGTTGGGAATTACCATTGAAGATATGCAATCAAGTGCATGGCTGCATGTGATCGATGCAAAGACTTCATACAACGTCTTGCTCGGAAGGCCTTGGATACATGAGAATAAAGTGGTTCCATCTACCTAACATCAATGTTTGAAGTACTGCAAGGGTGAAGTCGAGAAGAAGATAGTTGCAGATGATGAGCCATTCACCGAGGCTGAGTCACACTTCGCCGATGCAAAGTTTTACTTGATGAATCGCATTTTGAAGGAGCTAAAAGCTGATGATGGCATGAAAAGCAAGAATGATGAGCCCACAACTAGAAGAGCCGAGGTGATTGCTAGTAGCGCCAAAGCTGTTACTGAGGAGGTACAATCCAACGCAAATAAATCTCATAAAGGGGATATTGCGTCTTATGGCAAGAAGTAAATCCTGCACTCCAATTTGTCCCTAAAAGAAAGAAAGATGAAGGCGAATCATCTAATCTCCAAACTAACATGCTAAAGGAGTTAACTCTTCCGATAAAATAAATTGAGGCAGTAAAGTTGTCCTCAAAGCCACTTGTAGGGTTTGTAGCCCAAAACCGTTTGCAGAATGTGGCACTCCCTACAAAGCGAATAGATGAAGGTTTTGATCCTAATTCTTACAAGCTATTTGTAAAAATTATAATTACAATTTCAATTATAATTTCCAGCACAATAACCACCATGTGTGCGGCATGGTGTCTGATCACGACCTGACCGGCTTGGCTGTCTTATTCGAGACATCAACCTTTTTATATCAATCACCGCATTTCATATTACTTTCACATATTTTTCATTTCATTGGCACTAATTCCTATAATTATAAGATCATTCTTGGCACGTTGACCATATTTAGTATTTCATGCTCACCTTTTCACTTTCTAACATCAACATCATCATCAACAACAACAACAATTCAAATCAAGGCATATAGTACACATGTGAGCAATTACGAGTCTAAGGCACATAGAGATTCTTCACAAAATTTGACATAATAGCCTTCGTTTAAATTTAACTCGAAGTCGAACATTTCTAATGCACAACACATATGTTTAACACATTCTCAATTGATAACATAACATAAATAAAGCATTTGGAATACTTGTTGAACATATATCATTCAACCCAATCTTACTCGGAATAAACAATTTTATAATGAACCACTCAGGACTTACATAATTCACATGAATATCGTGGGATCCAATTCTAAGAGAAGAGTTTATCCAACATACCTCAATTGAGCTTCCTTAAACTCTAAAATGTTCCATAATTCTTAGCAACTTCAATCTATTGTCGAAATATAATAAATTGAATCAAAATTAGGAAGATGATATGGTTCTAGCTCATTTGAGCATTTTATCAAACACTAGGTGTGCATTAAGGTTTCAAGGTCCTTTTATGGAGGATTCCATCATCCCACAACCCAATCTTTACCATTTTTAGCTTAACAATCTTCGTACACCCTTTGATACAACATATATATAAAATAAACAACTCTCTTGCCCAAATATTATCTTGCTAATTACCCACTTCTAGACAAAATTCAAAATTGAGGGTTAGGGTGTAGAATCTTACCTCTAAGATCAAGACCTAGTGAGTTTCCCTTCTTAATCTTCCAAAACTTGATCGAGAATTGAAGAACAATTATTGAAGAACACCTTCTCACTCTAAAATGTCACATTATAGCTCAAAAATGGCCCAAAGAGTATATAGAGTGTATTTAACAAAATAGGGTCGGGTATTAAACACCCAAACATGAAGCTCTTGAACATGTTCTTCGATTGCATAATCAATATGCGGACGGAATGTCGGTTGCATAATTGCTGACCAAAACAGCCAAATATCTGTCTGTGTCTGTGGTCCCTATGCAGCCCGCATACCTGTTCTTCGGTTAATATGCGGCCCACAGACCTGTTCTGCAGTCGCATAGTCGACCGCAAAATTGCATCAAATCTGGCCCTATCCTGCCTCACTTCTACTGCCATTATGCGGCCGGCAGAGTGATTCTGCAGTGGCATAATGGACCGCAGAAATGCATTTTGCTTCCAAAAATTGTCCTTTACTCTTCGGTGTATTGTTCAGCCCAAAAAGTCTGAGCCGCGGCGAGCTTGCTTGCCGTAAAGAATTTCTATAATACTTAACACGTAAAACTAATTCGGCACCACGAAACATTATTTTCTTTTGCAAACATTTTATGGGGTCTTACATTCTCCCCCACTTAGGACCATTCATCCTCGAATGAGGGTAAAAATCTCTTATTAGCATCTTATGTAACTCAGTTTTCATACCACACACCAGCAGCCCTAAATTTGACTAACTCCCTAAATTTCCAAAACTTTCGCTAGAGTTTCCTTTGTAACTAGGACTATCCACCTATCAGAGAGCCCCAAAAACACATCCTAACAACATATACATAATCCAACGATGTAACGTAGTACAAAACAACACCAACTGTGGCCTCATAAGCAATATATTTCCAGAAAGGAATACCCTTAACGCCAATTGTTCAAATGATACAGAATTCATAGAAAGTAAGTCTTATAAATTTGCTAGATCACAACTTCATAAATACAGGGTCATTCAAACAAATAAGGATACTTTTTCTTCATTTCTTCCTCAGCCTCCCAATAGCCTCTTCAACCTGTTGGTTTCGCCATAGCACTTTCACGGATGCAATTTCCTTGTTTCTCAACTTTTGGACTTGCCGATCAATAATAGAATCTGGAATCTCCTCGTAGGTCAATTTCTCATTTACCTCAATAGTCTCAACCGGAATAATGAGTGTCGGGTCTCCAACTACTTTTTTTATTATAGACACATGAAACACTAGGCGCACCAATGACATTTCAGGTGGTAGCTCAAGCTTGTACGCCACCTCACCAATCCTCTAAATGATTTTGTATGGTTCGACATACCTCAGACTCAATTTTCCATTCTTACCAAATCACATTACACCCTTCATGGGGGGAACATTCAACAATACCCAATTATCTTCTTTGAACTCCAAATCCATACGACGAACATCCGAATAGGATTTCTGACGACTCTGAGCAGTCTTCAACCTCTCCTTAATGATTTTAACTTTTTCCATGGCCTGATGCACGAGGTCTGGCCCTATCAACTCTGCGTCCCCAATTTCGAGCCACCCAATGGGAGATCTACATCTTCTACCATATAATGCCTCGAACGGTGCCATTTGAATGCTAGCATGATAGCTATTGTTGTATGCAAATTATATGAGTGATAAATGATCATCCCAACTACCTTTGAAGTCAAGAACAGAAGCGCGCAACATATCCTCTAGCGTTTGAATATTCCGCTCTGCCTGCCCATCAGTCTCCGGGTGAAAGGCTGTACTACGATTCACCTGAGTACCCAAACCCTGCTGAAATTTCTTCCAAAAATTAGCAGTGAATTGTGCTCCCCGATCAGAAATGATGGAAACTGGGGTGCATGAAACCTGACTATTTCTTGGATATACAACTAAGCATATTGTTCCGCTGTATCGGTAGCCTTAACCAGCAAAAAGTGTGCCGATTTCGTGAGCCGATCCGCAATCACCCAAATTGAGTCAAACTTGCATGGAGTGCGTGGTAATCCTACCATAAAATCCATATTAATCATTTCCCACTTCCACATTGGAATTTCTATGTTCTCTGCCAACCCACCGGGCCTTTGGTGTTCGGCCTTCACTTGCTGAAAATTCGGACACCTTGCCACAAAGTCCGCCACATTCCTCTTTATATCATTCCACGAGTAGACTTCTTAAGATCATGATACATTTTCGAAGAACCTGGGTGCACGGAATACCTAGAAGTGTAAGCTTCAGTCATAATTCTTTAACGGAGACCATCCACGTTTGGAATACATAGTCGCCCTTGGAACATTAGTGTACCATCATCCATGCCAAGATAAAAGGCTATGGTCTTATGTTTATGAATCCATTATTTCAGTTGCACCAACAATGGATCGTTGTATTTCTTATCTTTGACTTCCACATCAAGCGATGATTCATCCCTATTTTGCACAAGTACGTCTCCTTCACTAGAGTCCGTAAAACGAACTCCCAAACTAGCCAATCGATGAACTTTCTTGGCCAATGGCCTTTGATAAGCTACCCATAGATTTTCGGCTAAGAGCATCCGCCACAACATTAGCCTTCCCCGGATGGTATAAAATATCAATGTCATAACCCTTGATTAATTCAAGCCATCTTCTCTGCCTCAGATTTATTTCCTTGTGTTTGAAAATATATTGAAGGCTCTTATGGTTCGTGAATATATCAACATGGACCCCATATAAATAATGACGCCAATTTTCAATGCAAATACCACCGCCGCAAGTTCTAAATCATGTGTTGGATAGTCCTTTTCATGATTCTTTAGTTGCCTAGAAGCATAATCTATCACCTTCCCATGTTGCATTAATACACACCCAATCCCGATTCTTAAAGCATCACAATATAGCACAAATCCATCTACACCCTCTGGTAGAGTTAGCACTGGTACCGTAGTCAATATCGCTTTCAACTCCTAGAAACTCTTTACACAAGCATCTGGCCATTGGAACTTAATTGCCTTCTGCGTCAATTTAGTCAATGGGGAGGCAAGAGTAGAAAACCCCTCCACACACTTTCTGTAATATCCTGCTAAGCCTAAGAAACTACTAATCTCCGTCGGAGTTGTAGGCCTCGACCAATTCTTCACAGCTGAAATTTTGTGAGGATCAACCTTAATTCCCTCACTAGAGACTACATAACCCAAGAATATGAATGATTCAAGCCAAAATTCACACTTTGACAATTTTGCATATCACTGGTGCTGATACAGGGTTTGTAGAACTACCCTGCGATGATCATCATGGTCTTCTTGACTTCGTGAATATACATGAATATCGTCAATAAACACTACTACAAAAGAGTCGAGGATTGGCTTCAAACTCAATTCATAAGATCCATGAAGGCTGCCGGGGCATTTGTTAGACCAAAATACATCACCAAAAAATCAAAATGCCCATACCGGGTCCTAAAAGTTGTTTCTGGAATATCTCGCTCCCGGATCTTAAATCAATCTTGGAGAAGTGCCTGGACCCTTGCAATTGATCAAACAAATCATCTATCCTTGGTAGTGGGTACTTATTTTTGATTGTGACCTTATTAAGCTGCCGATAGTCAATACACATTCTTAATGACCCATCTTTATTTCTTACAAAAAGGACTGGTGCTCCCCAAGGCGACACACTTGGACGGATAAAACCCTTTTCTAACAAATCTCTCAATTATTCCTTTAGCTGCTTCAATTCTGTCGGTGCCATTCTGTAGGGTCGAATAGATATAGGATGCGTGTCTGGCATCATATCAATCCCAAAATCAATCTCCCTATCTGGTGGGATCCCAGGGAGTTCATCCGGAAAGACTCATGGAAATTCATTCACAACGGGCACGGACTCAAGCACATGTGCCTCATCATGGGTGTTTGTAACTCAAACCAAATGGTAAATACACCCCTTGTTGATCATTTTCGTGGCCTTAAGGTTAGAAATAAACCTACCCTTCATCACTACAAAATCACACTTCCACTCAATAACTGACTCATTTGGAAATTCGAACCTAACAGTTCTGCTTCGGCAATCAAGCTTGGCAAAACATGAATAAAGCAACCGGAGTAGATATAGAGAACGACTCATAAAGTTGTTCTGGTTCTATCCCAAATTCCATAGCAACATAAGGTGTGACATATGACAAAGTAGAACCGGGATCAATAAGAGCATATACATCATGAAATTAGACAGTCGATATACATGTGACAACATCAGGAGAAGCCTCTGAATTCTTGCGACCCCTCATGGCATAGAAACGGCTGGATCCTCCCGAACTCTATGCTCTACCCCTAGCTGTACCACGCCCTGTGGGTGTGGGAGTGCCTCGAGCTGGAGGAAGTGCTGTGGATGTAGTAGCTGCAGAACTGACTGGTTGTGCCATGCCCCTGCTAGCACCCTGGCGGGACGAACGACAATCCCTCTGAATGTGACCCCCAATCCGTATCTGTAGAATATGGGTAAGTCCATGTAGAATATTCCTAGGTGCATCCTTCCACAACGACGACGTGGGGCCATCCTCTGCCGCTAGAATCTACCACCATGATGACCCTACTGATATGAGCCCTCGTTGCCCTGATTGGGCCTGAAATGGCTCCACTGTTGCTGTTGACTTAGCCCTGCTGGTGGTGCACTAGCCGATGACTAAGCAAAGGACTGAGATGGCCCTGATGACCCTCCCTTGAATGATTATATCTTAGTTGCATGCTTAAGGGTGTTCGACAGTTAAGACTCGGGCAGTCGTTGCGGCCCATCGGTTTGGGTCATGACAAAAGTGGTATCAGAGCAATTCTGTCTTAGGATTGTCTACAGACCGTGTCTAGTAGAGTCTTGTTTATTGGCGTGTTGTGAACCACACTTATAGACAGGAAGTTACAGGACATATAGAATATTATCCTCTCTTTTCATCTTAGATCGTGCGATATAAATATTCATGTTCCTAATAATATGCTATATTTTCAGCGATGCCTCCAAAGACTACAACCGCTCAGAAGGGAAAGTCTGTGGCTGGTGAGATTACTAGTCGAGCGCCACGAGTGACCAGGGCTCGGGGAGAGTCTCATAGTGAGGTTCCATATCAGACTTCACATACCTCGCCCACTCCAAGAGAGCTCCGAGGGGCACCAGCTCCAGCGCCCGCCCCTGTACGTTCAGCCGCTCAACCGGATGCACCGGGTCAGGAGACGTGGGATGCTATTCAGTTATAACTTGATTAGTAGCCTCACAGGCTCGGTGTTAGGAAGTAGGTGTTGGTGATGTAGATAGGTCCGTCAGTGCGAGGGTTCGTGGTTTCATTAATTTAGACCCTCCGGTATTCACGGGGGCAGATCCAAACGAGGACCCTCAGGTATTTATTGATAGAATGCAGAGGATGTTGAGGGTAAGGAAGGCCACTACGACTGAGTCAGTTGAGCTAGCTTCCTATAGACTCCAAAATATTGAAGTTAATTGGTACGAGTCTTGGGTTTTTGACCCTTCATCAGTATGGCAGGAGTTTACAGAAGCTTTTCTTCGTCATTATCCACCACCAAAGCATAGACGGGCCAGAGTTGATAGGTTCTTGACCCTTCGGCAGGGTAACATGAGTGTTGGAGAATACAGTCTTCAGTTTGATTCGTTGGCTACGTATGCTACCACTATTGAATCTAAGATGGAGGATCGGGCTCACCGGTTCGTGATGGGATTAAAGCCGCACTTGCTTAAGGATTGTACGTTGTTCTCACTTCAGCCAAACATGGATATTTCTCGTATTCAGGCATACGCTCAGGGTGTAGAATAGCGTAAGCAGAAGTAGAGGATGGATCGTGAGCATGATAGGGCCCAAAATAAGAGAGCGAGGTCTTATCAATTGAGAACTTTGGTTCATGATGCAAAATTCAAAGCCGACGAAGAAACACCTAAGGTAATGGCGTGGATTTCCTTTTCAAAATTTTTGCTAACTTTTTTCGTAAAGGAATGCCTATTCTCGTTAGCTTATGCTGTTGGAAAGCCACTTCATCTAAATATGGCTACCATTATCAAGACAAGGCCGAGCTGTGCTCGGGTGAAAGTACTAGTTGATCTCTTAGCTGATTTACCTAAGATGGTATGTATGGATATCGAGAATGAGTCGACTGGAGAAGTGAGAATTGAGTGGGTGACAATAAGGTACGACTACTTGGCTAAATATTGTAAGGAATGCAAGTTACAAGGACATGACATGATGGAATGTTGGAGAATTCATCCTGAAATGTTGGCAACTAAGGATGTGGAACAGCAGGTTTCAAATGAAGCAGTGGTTGAAGCTAATGCAGAAACAGCTAAAGAGGCAGCTCCTTTGATGATTCTCTCGAGTGGTAAGGTGGTTGGTAATGTTGGTCAACAATGGAAAGAGGTGAAGGATAATCGAGGCAAAGGGAAAGAGAAGGTGAATGAGGGTGTTACAAAAATTGGGTAGGAAATTGTACCAATTGAGAAACAAACTGTTGTGGCTCCTGAACAAGTGAAAATAGCTAATAAGTTTGCAATTTTGGAAGTGGATAACAGTGAAGCCAATGAGAACAATCGGCTAATGTTGGTACATGAAAATTTTGGGCAAATTGGAACTCCTAGGGCTAAGAAAACAGGAAGTCCATCAGCTGCTGTAGGTGGAAATAAATCTAAATCTCCTAGAAGAATCAAAGCAAAGAAAGGATACAATATGGATCATTATGGAATAGGAAAGAGTCTAAATTCTGTAGCACAATAATATAGTCCAACAACTATTGAAAAAGCTGCACAAAAAGATCATGAAGAAGTGATACCAAAGGGGATTAGGCTATATGAGCAGCCAAACAAAGAATCAGCATCTCAATGGGTACAAAGAGCCTTTGTTGGCAACATGGTATCAATAAATACTTCCTGTCAAGATGTTCCTACTCAGGACACTAGAGCTGAAAGAGAATTAGCACAGGATTTTGACAAGGAACAAATAGTTGATGATGAGATTGAGAAATTCAGAAGCAATGAGAGAGCCAAATGGAGTGGAGGCAAATTGTGGGCTGACCAAACTGAAGAATACTCAGAAGAAGTGGAAATACCAGATGAAATGTAGAGTGAGGAAGAAAATAATAGTGATGCAGTTGACGAGGAGGATCACAGTGTTAATGATAATGCCAATTCCAAAAAGATTACTGAAAAGCAGGGCCTAATCAATAGTGTGGAGGAACCCAACAATCAGCAACTTATGGAGCAGGATACTACTATGGGAAATAAAAATTCTGCAGTGATCTTGAAACATGTGAATACTAATATCATTGATCCAGGAGGGACTGGGATGCTTGGTGATTCTGTTGATAAAAATGAACAGAATTCTAAAGCTTCTAAAAATCAGATGTCAATGTCTCAAGTTCAAGTATCAGCTGTAATCAATGTTCCATTGAATAACAAAGTGATGCAGAACAAAGAAAGAGTTGGAGAGCAGGATGTGCTTCCTATTCCAAAGAATATCAATATTGAGGCTGCAAAAGGTGTTAAAGAAGCAGAATTTCAAGCAGACAAATTAGCTAAGGATATGAATGAGGAGTCGACTACTCAGAACGTCCTTAACATAGCTAGGCAACGAGATCTTTCACCAAGACACATAGATAAGGTGAAATCTGCTGCTAAGGGTAAAAGGAAACAAGCTAAAGAAACCTCCATTGTTC
>AWOL01S0017405.1:25445-39715 GCA_000715115.1 Nicotiana otophora
TAAGAATCTTCTCATTTTGAGCTAAACTGATTTTCCCTACACTCAAGGAGGCAACCGGTGTCACGTACTTGACTATTTCTCCTTAGAGCTTACTATTGTCGGGCAAGGCACATATGGAATGGAACAATTGTTATTATCCCTTGCATCACTCGTCTCTTTCCTAGAATAGCTGATGCTAATGACTCACCTCTTTTACATCATAGGATCATGTACATGGTTTTCACATTATCCGTGTGTACTACGTAACTCTATGCCTCATTTGTCGAATCAATGATGACATCATAATAATTAATCATGTTAGCACTATTGGTAGTAACCTTCACATCCCTTAGGATATAACCTCTTGTAATGCCACGCTCAACACATTGATGAATTCCTGAATAAGTCTAGCTCAATCTCGTACCCTGTTGTTCCTCCTTGTATTAAATCTACCGATAGTAGTGTGTCCAGCCTGTCAAAGAGAAAGTATCATTCCATGATCGAACCTAATGGGTGGGAAATCTATGGTCATATTCATTCTATCACATCCTAGAATATTGGTTAAAAGCCGCCAAGGGTTTAGTTTGGGTGTCCGTTATAAAGATTTGGAGTTGAAGGAAGTGAACAAGTTATTCTCAAGATTTTCTCCATGGAGATATTATGTGAATTGTTAATAAAGGTAAAGTAGGTGTAGTTCACATTGGGCTTTGTGGAATCTTGAAAGAAATAGGCCAAACTACGAGTATGATGTTTCTCGGTCGTTGTCCTCTATGCACATGGTGCTTCATGTGTCTACGTCAAAGAGGGTAATTGGAAGACCTTTTGTCTATCGTTCAGGTGGAAGCTATTGAAGGTAATGTAGATAATTGGCCTGTGAGAGGGACCTTATGGTCATCCTTGTTAAATAAGTCCGGAAGTTGGGATTTCCTCCATCAAAGTGCTATAGCTAAGTCAGTGAGTCGAGGAGTTCGCCTCAAAGGCCGAGTGTGTTATGGAAAGGAAATATTCTCACTAGTTTGTAGAGCCAAATAGTTGTGGTTCAAAAGGTAATTTCTATGTGTTATTATTTAAATGGGTGCAGTTCATGTCGAGGTATGACTTCTGATAACGTAATGCCCTTAGTATTGAGGTCAGTGTTATTAATATATATGTTAATGCTTTTTTGAGTTATGGATATATTGTTAGTAGTATGTTTGGTGGTTCTCTTGCAAGTGGTTAGGCCCAATTACAAGGGAGACTCTGCCGAAGTTTCTGAAAATTTGGGGAGTTAGCAAAATTTTTGAGCTTTTGTGGTGTGGGAAAGATTTAAGTCACATTGGGTGTCTGTGGTGGAATTTAACCCTCATTCGAGTACAAATGATCCTAGGCAAGGGAGAATGTATGGACCCGTTAAAATTTCCTAATGATTTAAGATTTTAAAGTGTGCCAGCCGTATTTGAGGATAACATATTCGAGTATTAAAGGAGACCTATGGGATAGAACCACATCATTTTGAAATGAAAATATATTTTTAAGGTGTGTTGGATCATACTAAGGAGTTTTGTGAATGGCAAGAATTTGTGTGGAAGAAGTTTGATACATTAAGTGGAAAGGATGTCTCAATTAGCACAAGACCTGGCTTCAAACGAACGCCACTACCAAAATAAAATGACTTACGCAGTGAAGTACCTATCAAATTAAAGCTCTTTAAGTCTAGTTTCCAACTCATCAAACCGTTCATCATTTGGATATTTCTATATAAAATTATGGCAATTTTACCGGACCTATGACATATGCGCGCCCAGATGCGCGATCGCACATATAAATGGGGTTCTGCCTTATGTGCGCAACCAGATGTGTGGTCACTTGCCTAGATGTGCGGCCGCGCACATAGAAGCCTTATATATACCCCCAAAGTGTAACACTCAGTAACTCTGGATTAGTTGTGGATGCATTAAATGAGTATTAATGTGACCTTTTAGACATGTGAAGTCATATTGAGATGAGTATGGGTGGAAACAACTGTTTTAGAATCAAGACCAAGACTGAGGTGTATAAAATTCAATAGAATCGACTAAGTTTATGGGAGGTCCGTCTTATAGCCTTAAATAGTGTAAGGCCAGGAAAATTCACGGCCATAGACAGTGCAAGGCCATAAAAACTCAGTGCCCCAGATAGTACAAGGCAGTGTACAGGGCATCAACCTCAACGCCCCAGACAGCGCAAGGCACTGTGATTATGATTCGTGATTTGGCACCCATGATTTGTGATTATCACAGGTTAGTCTTGACACTTGCAAGTTACCATTGTGGTGTACTCATGCTATGCTTCTACACATTTTTGTGCAGATCCAGGTACATTCGCCGACAAATGCCAATGAAAAACCAACTATTTTGGAGACTTCAAGGCACACCTGCTTGATGCTCACATGCCTCAGGGTCACCTTCTGCTTTTAGCTGTATTACTGCTTATCTTGTGTTCAAAACATTACTGTATTTATAGATTAATAGAGCACTATCTGTAGAGCTTATGACTCGGTTCCACTAGGTTATGTGAAATTTTGACAGTTGTATTGTTTGGATTTTATTATGATAGATTAATAGTTTAATTTGATATCTAAGCTGCAAATCTTGTTAACTCTCATTGTATTGTTGGGTTACCTATTCTTACAGACTAGGTGGCATCACGACATCCTAAGGGGGGAATTCGGTGTCGTGACAGTTCTGTTGCTAGCGGCTTTTGGGAGACTATGAGGTAGATGCTATGCCGTCCGTAGACCTTGAAGTTCTCTTTCATTATTTCTACTATTGTTGTTTTGCTATTCATATAGTTGTATTTTGATGCTCAGTAGTGCTCCTGTACTCGTCGACACCAGATCATTGGGATGGTTATAGATGTATTGTTGTTATTTTCATCAATTATTTAGCATATTTCAGCTATTGAGTTTATTAAGTCGTGTTTATTCAAACTCGTTCTTATTGTGTGATTGTTGGCTTTCCTAGAAAATAGTGTTAGGTGCCGTAGTGGCTCCGGTGTGAGTTAGGTCAAGAAAAGTTGGTATCAGAGCACTAGGTTGCTTAAGTCGCACGAGTCATGAGCAAGTTTAGAAGAGTCTTGCGGATTGGTACAGAGACGTCTGTATCTATCATCGAGAGGCTATCAAACTATTAGAAAACTTCACTTTCTTGCATTCTTGTCATGTAGATTTGTTAATTCCGAAGTCTAAACCTCTATTCTTCTATTATCTCACAGATGATAAGGACACGTGCACCTGGATCTAGCAGACGGGCACTAGTACCACCAGTTAGAGTCACGAGAGGCCGGGGTCGTAGCAGGGACGATGTGTGGCTCGTACTATAGCTAAGGAAACACATGTGGAGCAGGTTTCATAGTGCTTCAGATATAGTTGAGTTAGTGGGACTAGCTCAGGCCCCAGCATTGCAAATCATTATTCTTGGCCTTCAGGAGGCTTTGGCCCAATTTCTGACTGTGTGCACGAACTTGGCTCAAGCGGTATTTATTCCACTTGGACCAGCTACCTCGCAGGCTGGGTGAGGTACCCAGACTCCCACCACCCATACTCTAGAGAAGCTATCTCAAGGTCATCAGACATCGGGAGTGTTACTTGTTTAGTGGGTTGATACTACCCGGGCTGAGGTTGGTCAACCTTTGATCGATGAGGAGCAGAAGAGGGTTGAGTTGTTTGGGAGGCTTAAAGGGCCAGGTTTAGCTGAAGAGAGTCAGAGGATGCTCAGGATTTTCTAGATAGGTGTTAGTGGATTCTTTTCATTGTGGGTATTTTGGAGACTAGTGGAGTTGCATTTACCACTATTCAGTTGACAAGGGCAGCCTACAGATGGTGGAAGTCTTATGAGTAGAGCATGCCAGTTGGTGCAGCTCCACTTACATGACATGATTTCTCAGTTGTCTTTTTAGAGAAGTTTTTCCCACAGACTCGGAGAGAAGGGTTGCTAAGAGATTTTGAGTAGCTACGCCAGGGGGATATGATTGTGACTCAGTATGAGATGAGATTTGTGGATCTGGTTCATCATGCAATATGGTTGGTTCCCACTGAGAGCTAGAGGATCAGGATGTTCATTGATGGTCTCAACTATTGTCTACGTTACAATTTTGCTCGAGAGTCTGAGACCGATGCCAGGTTTGACCAGGTGGTCAAGATTGTCAGGAGCTTGACAAAGGTTCGCAGGCTTGAGCGCGAAGAGGGGAAATGCATGAGCCCAGTGGTTTCAGTGGTTTTAGTGGTACCTCGTCTTGAACTCAGTCACATCATAGCAGAGATCGTACTTTTAGACCCGCACTGTAGAATTCGAGACTTAATTGATTATATGAAATTTTATAATAAAAGAATTATGTCATTATCCACATATCCTCCACGTGTTAGAGGAATTGAGCTGAGACTCATATTAAAGCTCATGTTTAGACTATGTGCTGATATTTTTGGGACTCGCATAGGTCGTGCTGTTGTTGAATTAATTGTTTAAAAGTATAATTTACACTCAGTCACATCTATTATTTGCATATCATATCTCAGTCTCTGTTGCCATTCATCGATACATCATATCATTTTGACGGGCTGATTTTCATGACATTGTGAGCCCGAGAGACTGGAGAGGTTATTGACTGAGTGAGGCGAGGGCCTTATTGTGAGTTATATTTATGGGATTGAGCTATACACCGCAACATGCTTTATTGATTTTATGCCTGGACCTGACTTATTATAGCGCTTGAGATGAAGGAGCCCTCTGGAGTCTGTACCCCACACAGTCAGCATAGAGGATATTTTGTTTGGGATGGAGTTCCTTGGGTATGAATTTGCCATATATATTCACATTTGGGATGGAGTACTCAGTGCATGGAGTTGTCTTATTTATTTTTATTTGGGATGGACTTCCCAGGGCATGGAGTTGCCTTATTTATTTACATTTGGGATGGAGTTCCCAGGGCATGGAGTTGCCTTCTTTCATTTATATCTAAGCTAGATTGGCCATATACAATACTAAGTGACTGACTGTTAGTTGCTATTTGTATTGAGGGATGGATCTTCCCTACCTGCATGTACAATACTAAGTGATTTAGTACTTTGAGAGTGTGAGTATGTGATGCTTCCATGGTAGTATACCAAATACAACATGTACATTGGCATGTAGATATAGAGATGTCATATTCCTCGTATCAAACAAAGTTGAGTTATTTTACTTGTATTAAGTTATCTGTTGAAATTGAAAGCATGCCTACATTTTTGTACTGTTATTTCATATTGGACTATACCTGTTGAGCTCGTTGCTACTTTCATCCCAAAGGTTAGTCTTATTACTTATGGAGTACATGATGTCGGTTGTACTCATACTACACTCTGCACTTCGTATGAAGATCCAGGTACTTCCGGATATGGCGACTCCTAGGTTTCGGAGATTATCTATTGGAGATTATCGAGGTAGCTGCTTGGCGTCTGCTGACCTTGACTCTCTTTTCCTTCAGTTATTTGTATTGTTCTATATTTCAAGATAATGTTTTATCAATCAAATTAAGTCATCCTTTAAATGGTCATGTACTCAGTGACTTTACTTTTTGGGAGTGTATTTGTATCATTATTTGTGGGATTTTCTATTAAATCTAAATATTATGTTTTCAATAGTAAAAGAATTAGTGATTTATTGAGGTTGTCGGCTTGCCTAGTAATGAGATATACGCCATCACGACATGTGAGATTTTGGGCCGTGACAAGTTGGTATTAGAGCCTAGTTTACATAGGTCTCACGAGTCATGAGCAGGTTTACTCGAGTCTTGCGGATTGGTACAGAGACGTCTGTACTTATCTTCGAGAAGCTGCAGAACCCTTAGGAAAAAGTTCACTTTCTTTTATTCTGGTCATGAGACTTATTTATTCCAGGAACTAAATCTCTATTATTCTATTCTTTCAAAGATGGTTAGGACACGTGCTACTGTATCGGGTGAACAGCCACCTAGGCTGTGGTAGAGGTCAGAGCCATGGTAGTGGCCGAGGTGCAGCAACCACAACAGCTAGAGCAGCACTTGTAGATCCACCAATTATTCCAGTTGATGAGCGGATTATAGATATAGATGAGCAGGTGGGACCAGGTCAGGCACCATCTATGCCTATTGTGTTTCCAGGCATTCAACTGGCGTTGGTTTAGATATTGAAGGTTTGCACTGGCCTTGCTTAGGTGGTTTTTGCAAAGGCCGCACCTGCCACTTCTCAGACCGGGGGAGGTACTCATAACTCTGTCACCCGTACACCAGAGCAGGTAGTGCAGGGACTCCAGATACCGGGGGTATGACTAGTCTAGCCGGTTGCAGCTGCTCATGCCCATATGAGTTTTATTATGAACAACGAGGAGGAGAAGAGATTAGAGAGATTTGGGAGACTCCATCCTCCATCATTCATTGAAACTGAGTTAGAGGATGCTCAAGATTTCTTGGATAGGTGCCAGCGGATTCTTCATACACCAGGTATTCTGGAGACCAGTGGGGTCTCATTTACTACCTTTCAGCTCACCGAGGCAGCCTTCAGATGGTGGGAGGCATATGAGAGGAGCAGAATTATTAGTACAGCGTTACTTGCATGGCATGAGTTCTAAATTCTCCTTTTGGAGAAGTTTGTATCACAAACCCGTAGAGAGGAATTGTGCAGGCAGTTCGAACAACTCCGTCAGGAGGACATGTCGGTTACCCAGTATTAGACGAGGTTTTCAGACTTGGCTCGTCATGCAGTCTGGTTAGTTCCCACTGAAAGGAAAAAGATTAGGAGGTTCATTAATGGCCTCAACCAGCAGTTTCGTTGTGTTACGACTCTAGGGAATGTAGCAGGTCCTAAGTTTGATGAGGTGGTCGACAGTTCTCGACAGCTAGAAATGGTCCGTACTCAAAAGTGTGTGAAAAGGGAGGCCAAGAGGTCTCGTGGTCCGGATAATTCCGATGGTGTTCCTTTTGGGGGATAGTCCTATCACAACAGGTTTCGATCTTATAGGCCCGATCATATGGCTCGTTCGGCTCATCGTGGTGCATCAGCTAGCCATAGTTCATATAGTACTCGACCGAGTCAGTCATCTCTTAGTGCACTTCCCGCTCAGAGTTCATCTCGTGCACCATCAGTGCAGGGTTAATCTATACCAGGTTATTCTGGTAGTTATTCTAGTTCTCGAGGTCCACCTCACTACTTGCTGCCATTGTTAGAGAAGGGTTATTTTGAGTGCTTAGATTCGGGTCATATGAAGAGACATTATCCCCACCTTTCGCGAGGTCCAGTTGAGCAAAGGCGTTAGGCTGTAGCCCCTAGACCAGTTATTCCACCACCTGCCCAGCTAGCATGGGGTGGGGCACATGCAACTAGAGGTCTCCCTAGAGGAGGAGGTAGATCAGGTGGTGGTCATGCTAGATTATATGCTATTCCTGCTAGACCACATGTAGTTGCCTCAGAAATGGTAATCACGTGTATTGTCTAAGTATGCCACTAGGATGCTTCTTTATTATTTGACCCTAGTTCCATATATTCGTATGTATCGTCATATTTTGCTCGTTGTTTGGAATTGCCCCGTGAGTCCTTAGTGTTACCTGTTCATCTATCTATGCCGGTGGGCAATATTATTATTGTGGACCGTGTGTATCAACCGTGTGTGGTAAGAATTAAGGGATTGGAGACCAGCGTTGATATTTTATTGCTCAGTATAATCGATTTTGATATGATCTTGGGTATGGATTGGTTGTATCCATGTCATATTATTCTAGATTGTCACGCTAAGATGGTGACGTTGGCAATGCCAGGGTTGCCAAGGATCGAGTGGAGAGGTTCTCCATATTTTGTCCCCGGCAGGGTAATTTCTTATTTAAAGGCCCAATGAATAGTTGGGAAGGGGTGTTTATCATATTTGTCCTTTGTGAGATATGTTGATGCAGACAGTCCTACTATTTATTATATTCCGGTAGTGCGAGATTTTCCAGATATGTTTCCTGCAGATCCTTCGGGCATGCCACCCGACAGGGATATTGATTTCGGTATTGACTTGGTGCCGAACACTCATCCCATTTATATTCTTCCATATCGTATGACACTAGCAGAGTTGAAAGAATTGAAAGAGTAGCTTCGGGAATTTCTTGATAAGGGATTTAGGCACGCCAACACATCTGTCACCTAGCATGTGCGTCGCCTCAAAACCAGCCACATAACACGTAATTTTGGGAAATTATATCCTCAGAATCAAGTTTAGAAGTGTTACATACCTCAAATCGTGTAATTCTTCCTTCCAATATGACTTTGCCTCGCGAATCGGCCTCTGAATGCCTCGAATCTAGTCACACTTATTTGATACAGTCAACACAAATTATAGAAATTAATTCCATATGAAAATACAAATTTTCCAACAAAATCCGAAATTCCACTAAATATTTGCTAGTGGGGCCCATATCTTGGAACCTGACAAAAGTCACAAAATATGAACGTCCATCCAACCACGAGCCCAAACATAAATATTTTACCTTAAGAGTTTTCACAATTGTTTTCCAACTTAAAACACCAATTAAATGCTAAAATAACTATAGATTCAGGTAATTTGACCAAAATTGAGTTAAGAACACTTACCCCAAATCTTCCCTTGTAAATCTCCCAAAAGTCACCTCCACCCTAGCTTCATATCGTCAAAAATGGAGTCTCATTATTAGAACTTATGTTCTGCTGCCCAATCATTTCCTCTATGCGATCGTGGACCAACTCACGCGATCGTGAAGAACAATATTCCCCTGCCAAAATTTTCCTTACGCGAGCGCAGATCTCTTCACACGATCACGAAGCACAGCTTCCTCCACCATACGCAATCGCGGACAGCCACACATGATCGTATAGCACAGCGCGTATATTTTCCAGTTTCCTCCTTCACACTATGCAAACTCAGCTCAATCCATGCGTTCGCGTAGTATTGCTGGCCAACAGCTTTGCGATCGCGGACTTACCTATGCGATCACGAGCCTTCTCACGAATGCCAGAAAAACCAGACAGTGCACCAGAAAAACATTAGCAAAACTCCAAGTCCAAAATTCAATCCGTTAAAATTCTGAAACTCACCCGAGGCCCCCGGGACGTCAACTAAATAAACAATTAAGTCCTAAAATATCATACAAACTTAGTCGAAGACTTAAATCACATCAAACAATGCTATGAACACAAATCATACCACAATTCAAGCCTAACGAAAACTAACAAATTCCAACTTCTAAATTTGATGCCGAAACCTATCAATTCAAATGCGACTGACCTCAAATTTTGCACACATGTCATAAATGAAATAACGGACCTATTTAAATTTCATGAATCAGATTCCGACCCTGGTATCAAAATGTCAATGTAGGTCTTGTAAATATTTCCTAATGATTTAAGATTTTAAAGTGCGCCAACGGTATTTGGGAATAACGTATTTGAGTGTTAAAGGATACCTATGGGATAGAGCCACATCATTTTGAATGGATAGTGGATGTTTAATGTGTGTTGGAACATACTAAGGAGTTTTATCAATGGCAAGAAGTTGTGTGGAACAAGTTGGATACATTAAGTGGAAACGACGTTTTAATTGGCACAAGACCCAACTTCAAATGAATAGAACTCACTCCATATAATGACTTAGGTGGTGATATGCCTATCAAATTAAATTCCTTTGAGTCTAGTTTCCAAGTCATCAAACCGTTTGTCATTTGGATATTTATAAAGAAGGTTATGGACATTTTACTGGACCTATATCATATGAGTGCACAGATACGCGGCCGCACATATCTGGGAGTTTCTACCTTGTGTGCGTGACCAGATGGGCGACCGAGCATGTAGGAGCCCGTTAAATAACCCCATGACCGGGTAGAGAGAGTGGTTAAGTCATATCTTGAGATAAAACCTGATATTTTAGAGAGAAGTGAGAGTGTTCTAGATAGAGGAAGTAGATAAAGTATTTTGTGCATCAAGATCTTGTTCAAGCCTTGAAACCCAACAAGGAAATCTCACAAGATCTTCACTCAAGAGCTAAGATTCAAACCCCTAGTCTTCAATTTCGAGTTTGGGGTGAAAGATGGGTGATTGAGAGTATGATTTTTGGGTGTAAGAGAATTAATTATACATGCTTGTACCAATAAGGTTTGTGGGAAGATTGTTGAGCTAAAATAAGTAGTGATTGGGTTGAGGAGTGAAGGAAAACTTGTAGAAGATCCTTGTAACAAAATTTGCACACCTAGTGTTTTATAAAATGCTCAGATGAGCTGAAACCATGAATATCTTCCTAATTTGTGTTCAATTTTGTTAGGTCTCAAAATAGATTGGGATTGCTAGAATTTCTATAACGTTGTAGTAATTTAAGGAAAGCTCAAAGTGAGGTATGTTGGCTAAGCTACTCTCTCAGAATGGAATTCCATGACGTTCTCATAAGTTTCAACTATGGTTGTCTCAAGTTCCTTATCCTATGTTTCGAGATGTCCCCAATAAATTTGATTGTCTCGAATAAGCAAAGTGTCGAGACTTATGTATTCAAAACGTGTTTTGAATGTTCCTATCATATTAAGTTATCCTTCAGGAATGTGTTCAAGAATGATATGTGCATTAAAATGTTATGGCTTTGAGCTGTGTTTCAAATGAAAGTTATGATGCCAACTTGTGTGAGAAAAACTCGATATGCTTAAGAATCTTAATTACTCATATGTGTACCTGAAGTCTTGATTGGAAATTCCTTGTTGTTGATAATCTATAAAGATGCTTGAAAGTAAAAGAAGTGAGGTGAAGATATAAAGTGTGGCCACTGTGCCAAGAATGAAAGTTATACTTGTGGCCAATAGTGCCAATGAAATGTAATGATGTGAGAAAGGTTATGAAATTAGCCTGGATTCAACTATTCCGAATTGACTTCGAAGATAGATTTGCCTAAAAGCTTATGTACTCAACTCATGCCCAAATGTGGATGATTTAACTAATGCTATTTATGAGTATTTTCAATATGTTTTGCATTCTTACATATTCGTGAATGGAAATTGTGTATTGCCCTTTTTGGGGAAAAGTAATTCAAGATTAAATGGTGTGTTACTTTTTATGATTTTAATTTGTTCTTCGATTGTCCATCATTTGACTCCATTTTTCATAGAAAGAAATCTATTGTGCTTAAATTCTTCATTTTTAATGAACTTAAAGTTGTGATTTTCGAAATATAATATATGTTGATATTTATGATGATGATCCATGAAAGGATAGAAATGAAGGTGTGGAATATGAAATACGGTCGTTGTGCCATGAATGAAGAATCATATGTATGGCCATGTAAGCCAATGAGATAATGATGTTGTAAGAGGATGAAAATGCCAATGAGGCTATAAATGGTGTGAAAGGTTATGATGTAAATGCATTTGTATTGTTTTTTCCTTTGTATGCAAATCAACATAAAGTCTTGGGGAGTATCAATAGTCACCGAGGAAGGGTAGATTGAAAAAACCTAACCCCAAAACTACACGGGCCGGTGTAGGTGCGGATTGTGATCATTCCCCTTATTTGGGATGGGATTGATGTGATATAATTATTCCCCTTATTTGGGATAAGATTTATGTGATAACATTATTCCCCTTAATTGGGATGAGATGATTGATAGAAATGGATGATGTCGATCCACACAACAGTGTGATGAGATGGCCTACCCGATTTGGTCGTGATCGGACACCATGCCACACACATGGTGGTGATTGTGATGGAAACTTTAATTGAAATTTTGATTGTGGTTGATGTCTCTAATGAAATGGCCTAGACAATCGTGTCGTGATCAGACTCCGTGCTAAAGGTACGGTGGTATTGGTATTGAGAGTGATGGTGGTTCATGTCTCTAATGAGATGGCCTAGCCGATCGGGTCGTGATCGGACTCTATGCTAAAAGTACGGTGGATTGGTATTGTGAATATTGGTATTGTGAACATTGGTATTGTGAATGGTGATATTGTGAACAGTGGTATACCGCTGCTAAAGATCTCCCAACAAAAAATAATATTATCTTCGTATTTTGAAAATTAATATGTTTTAACTTGGAAATTGGATATCATTGATTGTTGATTGTTGTTTCAATGGTTTTCCCTTTTATGTTGGCATTCTATTTTGAAAGAGGACAGTTAGCTTTACATACTAGTACTATTCCATATGTACTAACGTCTTTTTTGTCGGGGGTGCTGCATCTTTAATGGATGCAGGTGGTTCATCAGTGGGCAGCTTTGGTACTCGTTAGCAGTCACTCTCTATTCAGTAGGTTTTGGTGATCCCTACTCTATTCTAGGCCTGATGTCATTTGAGTTGTAGATTGTCCTTTAAGGTATAGCCCGGGCCTTGTTGCCGGCACTTCCATACTACTCTTCTATTGTACTTAGAGGCTCCGTAGTTAGGTTGTAGGTGGTGTTTGATATGGGGAATTGAACTAGAAATGTTGGTATTTGGAAAACATGCTTTTCATTATATATATAAACTTGTAATAATTTAGAAATTATGAATGAAGCTGCTAATTGAAATGAAATGGGAGTTGTTAATGAAATCTTTTTTGTGCTTGATTAATGGAGTGCATCCCCTCTTTATTCATGCATGAGTTTGGGTAGAAGGAAATCTAACAGGCTTGCTCGGTGGGTTCACTTGGTTGAGTGTCGGTCGCACTCCCCGAGTTTGGGGCGTGACAAACTTGGTATCCGAGCCTAAGGTTTTAAAGTATCCTAGGATGTCTCCGAGCCGTGTCTAGTAGAGGTCTTCTTATCGGTGTGTTGTCGACCACATCTATAATGAGGAGGCTACTTGGACATTTAGGAATTTCACCCTTCTTTGGTATTCCAGATTATGCGGTAAAGCTCAAAAGAGAAAGCTACATTCCTTGTCATGTCTCATTTTCCATATGATTAACCCACGGGTTCGAGGCAACGAAGAGGAAATGAAAGAACCAGTTACTAGGGGAAGTATCCTTATTCCTATTAATGTCACTGCGCCACCAGATTATGTGGTGAGAGCACCTAAGATATGAATGAGGATTATTGGCATCAATAAGCCGTAATGTTTGATATGAAAGAAAAGCCACTCGAGTTTATGTTGCATGATTATTGAAATATGTTATGGTTGTGGAAAGAGGTGGCACGAGAATAACAAATTCCCTTAGGTTGGATACACCCATCCCGTTCTGCCAGATATGCGGGCGGGAACATTTTGCGTCATGTTGTGAGTATGCTCAGAAGCGTGTTAGGGGTGGTAGATTTGGGAAATTCCAAAAGTCCATACAATGAGCTATTGCAGAGATTGTTAATATAATCACGTGGTCCTGAGGAAGGATGGGGGGAATGTTTATGACGTATGCAAAAAGGGTAAATATCAGGTTAGTGGGGCGAGTCAATTTAGTGGACCTCATCCCTGTTGCGTGAAGTATAAGTGATGTCATTCAAGGCTATGTCACTATGGTACCAATGTATGTTACGGATGTGGAGTCGAGGGGAATCCGTTAAGGCACCGCCCCATCAATCTAAAGTCTTTAATTTAGTGACTCCTTACTACATCATTATGAACACGTATATTTTTTCCGTGTTGTATATGTACATCAATATTGAAGAGCCTTCATAAACACGGTCTTAACAAGAAGCTGAATCAAAAAACATTGTATGTACTTACTAACTAAACGAGACACATTATTCATAAAGCCACTCTATCACAAATTCTCTTATTTACAACCTCGTGAGGAATTGAGTTCTATAATGATTTCCTTGGAATGAGTTATAACCTAAGGTTAATACTTCCCATTGCTTCCTTAAATTCTCAACAAAAGAATATACCTGATGAATTTCTTACAACAATCTTTTGATTCAAATGGATAATATCTGCTCACTTATGCTTATGCATGCACCATCATAAAGTTTACCTATGTGGTATCAAATCTAATGTATAGCAGCCTAGTGTTGAGATCCTTCTTGAGCTACTCTTTTTCTCTCGGGTGTATATGGATCCTATGGTTTGAATAATAACTTCACTCTTTTTTGAATATTATCATGAATCCTTTTCACTATCTAGTAACATGAGAGCATATCTCAGCACCTATCATATGTGTAAATGTCAATTGAAAGGGGTCACTTGTCCGTATAAAACTTTCTTGGGAAATTTGAGATTTTCACAAATTCGTCATCGGAAGATCTTTTTGTTTTCCCATCTCGGTATGACTTTCATGTCCACTTAGATCATGCCTCAGTGAGTAACTCACTTTGTTCCTAGTATTGTAGTTGCAAATGAAGTGGCTTGGTATTGCAGCTTGAGAGCT
>AWOL01S0017405.1:42835-56701 GCA_000715115.1 Nicotiana otophora
TTGAAGATTCAAACATGTCAAAGAAGAAGCATCATCCCGTGATCAAATATATTGGATAGGAAATTTTATGATCATATTCGTGCTAGCACATCTTAGAGTAATTGTTGGAGGTCGCCAAAGGTTTAGTTTGGGAGTTCGGCGTAGGAATTTAGAGTTAAAGAAAGTGAATGGGTTATTCTCAAGAATTGCTCTATGAATATATTGGGTGAATTGTTAATGAAGGTAATGCATGCGTAGTCAAATTAGGCCTTATGGAATATTGAAGGAAATAGGCCAAACAATGAGTATGATGTTTTCCCATTGTTGTCCTCCATGCACCTGATGCATCGTGTATCTAGGTTCCAGAAGGTTGTTGGAATTCCTTTGAATATCGTCCCGGTGTAAACTATTAAAGGTGAAGTTAATGGGTAATTGGCTTATAAGAGGTACCTAGTTGTCATCCCTGTTAGGTAAGTCCGGAAATTGAGATCAGCCTCCGTCAAAGTAAAGGTGAAAGGGTAAGTGAGTCGAAGAAAATGAATTTCATTGAAGTTTGACATTTTGAGAAAAAATACGGTCCAAGCTATAATACCCCGTATTTATGGACTAGTGCCATACAGGGTACACCACGACCATGATAGTATGATGTATAAAGTTTGTTAAAAGCGAGTAGTATTTTATGTAATTTGAGATAATTCTTAATTATGGGGATAATTCGGTAATTATGGATTTTTAGTGGGAGATTAATTAAGCAGTTAAAATAATACTACTCACTTTAAACACAACTTATACACCTTACTATCATGGCCATGTGGTACCTTGTATGGTACTAGTCCATAAATACCGGGTATTTTAGCTCGGGCCGTATTTTATCCCAAAATGTCAAACTTGGACGAAATTCATTTTCTTCGATTTGCTTACCCTCTCAACTTCACGAATTTACTCATGGCTTGTTTGAAATAGAATAATGCTTATAATCTAAAAATAATCTCATTCCCGATCTTACGTTGATTAGCTTACGACGAAATTTTAACGTACAAAAATGCGGCATGCAACATCTCATTTTTCCGAGCTTCTATCAATTTACTTATGACGTACTTTCATGTACGAAAACATGGGGTGTAACACTTCTCATAGTAGAAAATGAAGATAACAAAGAAGAAACACTAATTAAAGCCATAATATAAAATTAAAATAATAAACTATGATGTTTTTGTCCCAAAATGATCAAGAATTACCAAAAATGGTAAACTACAGTGGCTACAGCTAAGAAAACTTCAAAACTTGACCTAAACACTCCTTCTTGCCCAAAATTCGTCCAACATTCGTTGATGAAAATGCCTTTCGGGAGGTTTTGCAGACGCACAATCCCATGCGGACACTCCATTTTGGTATGATGCTCTCCTTCTTGCCTTGTGAGCCGGAACACTCCTTTTTGAGTTGGATTTCTTCATTAGAGTCAAAATCGCCAATATTCCTGCAATTTGCACACTTTCATTAGTTTTGGCAACATGAATCAATATTTTCAGACTAAAAGTAAAGCATGAAGGTACTAATATGGTCAAAATCCACACTTATCAATATACCACAAGCAGGACGACCATAACCAAGGCACAATCAACCATTCAACACCAAGGGCCATCTCGCTCGAATTTCGCCAGAAGGCCCAAATAGAACCACATCATGTGTGTAAATAGTCAACAGTCTCACAAATCATTGTAGCATAGGAGAGTAATACATGGAAAATATCATAAAAAGAATAAGATCAACTCTAACATATGACACTCCCTCAATAGTAACTGTGCTGAGTAAACAAAGCCAACCCGATGTAGAACACACATTCTCATTAGACCTACCAATGGACTCAAAATAAATTCCGATGCGCACGAAATAGGTAGAGAGCCTCCGAAAAGTCCACATTAACCTNAGATGTAGAACACACATTCTCATTAGACCTACCAATGGACTCAAAATAAATTCTGATACGCACGAAATAGGTAGAGAGCCTCCAAAAAGTCAACATTAACCTATCAATAAAACATTCACTCGGATGTCAACCTCTCAACATATCGTCACCGTCTACAACCAACGAACAATCTGCCTTTGAGAACCCCCGTAGTCTTTAAATCCCTAGAATACATGAATATCAACGTCAGATCCCAACTCCACAACTCAAATGAATCATACGTGCCTCATGCACAATCACCTCATAAGAAATATTTCCATAATTCTTCCGTGCCACATAGAAATATCTTAAGATCAATAGTCAACCAACAATCAGGCGATTATCGTAATACCAATCAAGCATCTGCAAGTTAAACACAATGCGCCTTCTGAAATATGAACCATTATCAGGTGATACACACAGTGCCAGCATCCTTCTAAATGTATGAAACCGTCAATGCTATCTAAAACTCCTGACTTTCAATTAAAAGTTGAACCACAAACCTCGTACATTCAAACCTTAGTCCCACACGTTGACCGCATCTATCATGCCATCATAAGAAAAATATAAGAACCCCATTATCATCCCGGAATTACAAGTCGGACACATATTCTGCCAGTCAGAAACCTTCCACTTGAACTCTATCCAACAAACAATCACAACACCCAACATATTACTCATCTCTGTCGAAAACATCCGCCCCAAGTGGTGGTTGAAATCACTGGGAGCTCTTCGAAACCCATTAGCACAAAACTAATCCATCATAACCGATGAAATCTATTACCATGCCAACCCGAATCACTACCAAGCAGACCCCATTCCTTTAATTCTCATCGACTTGCCTTCAAGTTAACACTTCTTGTTGCCAGTACACTATGATCCTTAACCAAAGCTCATCACAAGCGATCCTAGCATGAATCCACGTCATCCTAAAGCCCATAAGACACCGTATTCCCTCTTAGGAATCCAATAATACCACAACCAAAATGCCAACACCAAAGAGACCTTTTGTGAATCTGAAGTTGTTCCTTTAACCTATGAAGTGCTAAAATGTAGAATCATTAATTATATATAAATCTTAGACTGATTAGAACCTTTTTGAAAGTCATCCACTTTTTCATAATCTCAAATGCACTGCCAATACAAGCCGAACGACTTGTGCTCAATCAGCACCCAAATACCTCATGAAAAACCCCATCTTACAAAACCGTGTGAATCCTTTATCTCTTCATACTACATCCACCATGAATAACAAACCTGACTCATTCCAAGAATTCCAATATGCCCATAAAGTATAGCACATCATGCATCCAGCAATTTCCTCATTCCAGTCATCCTCCAAATCAACCTCTTCAAGTCATAACCGATCCGTAAGTATGCCGCAGACCAAAACTAATATAACACAGGACCATGCAATTTGATCATCGACAATAGAGTCCCCCACTTGGCTTGAAGCCACAGAACTTAACAGTCGATAACCCATAATGCCCTTACTCTGCAACTACCATAATATCTTACTGTAATTTAACTAAGTCCTTCATACGGTCATGTAACTCTAACAATAAAAATAGCTCAAATCATCTGTTAAGTGCATATCCATCCTCGTGATAACCGTGCAAACTTCCCCAAGCGATACAAACTCAAATTACATCACATAATCTACCAATAGGAAGGAACATCTCCTCATAACATCATAAGGATAACATAACTCAGAACATTCCGCAGAAGATAATCCACCTGCTTTGCCTCAAACTGACATCTGTCTATGCCATTTCATGGCCACAACCACTATACAGTCACTAAATCTTCCCGAATTTGAACTCATCAACAAGACATAACAATCAAGATAGAAATCGAGCATCCATAGTCTTTTCACATCCCAAGCAACATCCCAACCATCTAAGCACACCCCACAATCATATAATACCAATCATATTGCGACTCAACCTCTCTCTGAGCCATCACTCCCACTCCCAGTGACACTACCAGACATATAAGTCCAAAAGAATATACTCACATAATATGAAACTACCGACTGGCCCAATTAATTCAACACAAAGAACACATCTCATACCTCACACATGAAATCACAAGTCATCGGTGCACATATGAGTGGATGGAAGGAATTCAAAGAGATACACTTCAAACTGAATCAATATTACACGATAAGGAAAGAAAGATGTGAAGTTTCCTATACGCCCTGTAGTCTCTCGAAGATAAGTATGGACGTCATCATACCGATTTGCAAAACTCTACTAGACACTTGCTCATGACTCATAGAACCTATGAACCTAGAGCTCTGATACCAACATATCACGACCCAAATACACTGAGTCGTGATGGTACCTAACCCAACCCATTAGTTAAGCCAAACAACAGTCACCACAATTCTAATGAAAATAATAAGAAATCAATAAATGAAATAACAGAATTCCCATACAATAATCCAAGGAGTGGTAATACAAGTCGTGAGCATTTAAGACTAAGATTTATAAAGCTGGTATGGAAATAAATATAACATCTGTTTGAAATATGCATGAATAGATTACAAATCTAAAACTACCAAGGACAAGTGGTAGCTATATCCAGAAAAGCAAGTACACCTTCGTACCAGATCCCGTCATCCACAATATCTCAGCTCCATGATCTACACGTAAGGTGTAGAAGTGTACTATGAGTACTACCAACCCCATGTACTTAGCAAGTATCATCACTAACCTCGATAAGGTAACATAAGTAAGATTTATAAATGATACTCGCTAATCAGATGTGTAGTTCATAATTGCAATAAGTGCATAATAGTAATATGATCAAATCTTGAAATTATGGATTAAACCACCTTGTGCACTCAATTTTGTTAGCGTATTCTGCTCAGTCAGTAATAAAACATATATAATGATGATAAGAAAATAAATCAGGTAACCAGCCAAGGAAATTATAAGTAAAGAAGAAATGCAATAACCTAACATAAATCTGTTGAAGCTCCCAATCTGATATAAATAGTAATCACTACACGGCTCTAAGGCCCACATTAGAATCTCAATAATCGAACCAAACCACTGATCAACCTTCCCAAGGCACACATCAACTAGAAACCTATCGGTTTCTCTCAATCCATGTGTACACCATCAAGAAGGACATGAGAGCGTAACCTTAGGGGGAAGGATCCATATCCATACGCTGCATGGACAACTCTAGTTCTAATAATATCAACTGCACGAACAACTCACATTCCAATAACAACAATATTCGAATCCGCATGGACTACTCACGTGGTAACAATACAACCGAACAGACAACTCATGTAATGCACGGAAAACTTACATGCCGATATCACAATCTGTCTGACGTGGTCACAAGATCAATGTCATAATCCGCCTAATGTGATCACATACTCAATATCACAATCTGTCCTACGTGGTCACATGCTCAATATCATAATTTGCCCGGCATAGTCACGGGCTACCGGTCAAATCATATCACACGGAAAGCAGGTATAGAAGAATATATGTACATGATCAATGGGCATCAAATTTCATACTCCGAGACTTTTATAAGTGACATGATAAGGTGTATGCATGTGCAAAGTGTACTATCATAGCTCAAATCATACAATTACATCATGAAAGTAGTAATTACCAGGTTCAATCAGGAGATCAACCTTTATGTAACCTCAAACATGGCTCAAATAGCTCATAACAGGGTACAAGGTATAAGAAACATCACAGCATAATGCTTAGCAATAAATTCAAGATATATCATAGCTTGAGCACTACCCTGAGCATGAATAACTAGCCCAATGCATGCACATGGGCTCAACCCCGCACATGTGCGCCACCCGTAGCATGTAGATATCTCAAATAACTGAAGCGACTAGTGTCTCAATCAAGTTTAGGTAAGATACTTACATCAAATGAGACAAATCAATATTCTTAAAGCACCCTCCCGAAATAATTGACCTAACCTCCGAACGGCTCAAACCTATCCAAAAACAACTCAAAAACATCAAATAATGTCATAGGAAACAAACCCAAACAATAAAGGTCGAATATATAATCGAATACCCAAAGTCAACAAAAATGTCAACCTGGGCTCGCATCTCGAAACCCGACAAAACTCACAAATTCCGGAAACCCGTTTGAATACGAGTCCAACCATACTAATATTTCTTAAATTTGACTCTGAATCGATGTTCAAATCCCAAATATTCACTATAGAAAAGTTTTAAGAAAAAACATCCAATTTCCCTTTTAAATTCATCAAGTAAATGCCAAAATCAAAGATGAAATCATGTAATATAATCAAATATGAGTAAAACAAATGTCACGTCACAAATTAGAGGGCCACGACGGGCACCCGGTGCCTTACTCAACCGAGTAACAACATAACGTATCTTTATTATCACACCATCATGGGTAATGGGCCAGAAGGGCCGTCATGAGATAACTAGAATATAACATAAGGGAATACTAGACATAGGATGGCCTAACATGATATAGAAACTTGTAGGCCGACATGATCATTTATACACTCAATACATAGGCCAACAAGGCCATACAAGTATCAATACACATAACATATTTCTATAAACCCCTAAGGGTACATAAACGTCATACAGGTCGGGACAGGGTCCCACCATACCATTCAATATATGTCCAAATCATACTAACTAAATAGGTCACTTTGGAGCAAGTGGAGTGCACCAACACCTTCCGCTGAGCTGATAGCCTACCAGGACGATTGTCAACCTGACAATCGGGACCTGCGGGTATGAAACACAGCATCCCTAGGCAAAAGGGACGTTAGTACAAATAAAGTACCAAGTATGTAAGGCATTAAAGCGGTATATAAAAGACATGAAATAAACATGTATTAAAAACTCAACTTGTAAGTCTGAACATAGGTATATGCGTACATAATCATCAAGGCTCTGAGGGCATCCCATCATATCTTTGTGGGCAAAATCAATGTATATCAGCTGATTATATGGTGGTGCATATATAACTCCATAACCTTTCCCCATACCCCATATACATATAATATACGCGTATATAATGCCATCTGATCATGGATCAATGTACATAAATGAATGCAATGTATAATGAAGTAAGTGAATAAGATCTCTTAGAATGTCATAAGATCATTATGCCTTCGAATAAACTTTATCAACTTACATATTTTCTATGACCCATGAACAAATAATATAATAATAAGACACATGGGGAATCAAGAACATTGGCACCCCTAGTACTTATATGAATAGGCCATTTATAAAAGTTGCGCGTTTGCTCATTTCGTTTGTATCATATGGATAATGCCAAAAAGAAAGAAGAGATAGCCTTAAAAAACCTCAATTCATCAATGCACCTCAACAAAAAGCTTACAATAACTAGCGCGCCAACCCTATAATAATGTAATACATGTACAACTTAGATGGCATTAGTATATCACGTATCTCAAATGATAACTCGATTCAAACATAAAACGGGCAAAATTTCCCCTGATTTTACTACTCCCCCAAGCCTACTATAGGTGATATACAAACACAATACAATCATCAACTCAAAAACAACCCAACTACAATTTGGGACCTTCAATACAACAAAAACCCCAAATATACCATAACATACCCAATCAACAAGTTATCAATTAGCCTGAAATTATAATGACGAGCGACCAAACTACTACCCTACCACATGTGGCATTTGACCGTGCCCTTTTATCCTTCCAAACTCCATAAATCAGCAGCACAATAGGCCAACACGAGTGGACTACAAAATAGTCCACTAAACGTAAAATAAATAGAACTCACGACTTCCAATCACCGTTGCGTGAGTTCTAACTATTAGGAAATGAATGTATTAACCTTCCTTGATATTTAAAGCTTAAATAAAGAAATTAGACGATTTCATAACTGTGAAGTACCTTCCAAAACTCAACCTACAAAGAGAAAGAGAGGCGATATAGCGATACTTACGTCGTAGGGATCGTTCTAATGTTATCGTTTCTTGATTTCGTACACGAGATGTTAATCTTCTTTGAATCCATAGAAGAGAGATAATGGGTATGCTTATGGATGTTCTCTGGTCGTTTTCTATGGATAGATGAAGATAAAGATATCCTTATACCTATGTATATCAACGTTTGAAATGTCAAAGAGGTGCTAGCTTGGCACCCTAGCAGTGGCCCATCTCCTGACGCTTTGTTTTTATCTGGATGTTGTATGAATGAATGGTTAAGTGAGTTGTAAACTAAATTTCAAGATCTTAAATTTGGTATATAATATGTCCCAAAAGACCTCATATAACACACGAAATGTGTTCCTCAAAACGCTTTAGTGACACACCTACTTGTCACCTATGCAGTCTGCGCAGGCTCGCGAAACTACAAATATCTCTCTACTTTTATGTCATATTGACAAATGGTTTAATGCGTTAGAAACTAGACTCGTAGATCTTAACTTTTATATGTAGAAAATACCGTAATCCCAAGTATATTGCAAGACAAGCTCCGCTACATTTGACAAAATATTTAGCACATTTATGAATGTAACTTGTGATGGCCTTTGCCAAATTTTGTTCCACAACTCGCATGAATTTAAAACGTAATACACGAATATCATAAGAATAAAATAAATCATAACATAACCTCCTTATAATGCTATGAACCCTAGTCTCACCCCAAAGTATAGGTTATAACATTCCAAACTTGTCGACTTTCGACGAAACTTGTTTTCGTCAATTGGTTTAGCTTCTAATCTTTCCAACCCTCTTGGTACTTGTTAATCATGATCATAAATATTTGTAACCTCCAAGGTAACATGATTAACTTAATCTATGTACTCTCAAAGATGATCTCATTTCTGATTTTACATCAATTGACTTACAACTACTCTCACGTACGATGATATGAGGTGTAACATCATTCCCCCTTTGGAACATTCGTACTAGAATGTTGGCTGATGCACTTATCATCCTCTTATCATCACCATTACACCCTTATTCTACTACTAGGGCAACATCTCTTCTCTTATAATTGCTCCTACTATTAGACTCCTCTGAGTTCATTCAGGCTGTACCAAGCTTTCTGTTACTTACAGAAATAATCAGCTCCATTGTTTTGATGGGTTTAATCCCGAGGACTTACATATTCGCGTCACCTTCTCACTCACCTTTTCATATCCTTGCTCCTATCTACCTAAAACCTTGTCACTCTATAATACTTTACCTTGTGACGTACACCTATTTATTTATACTACTTGCAACCTTCCTTTAACTTGCTAGCACCATAGATTTCCTTTCGTGCCTTCTCATTTTCCTTTAAATGTAAGCAGTTACTTTTCCTGACTGTTATGCCCCTTGTTTAATGGGTACGTGGCATATCTTATTTCCCACAAATACTGGAATCTCCTGTAACTCATATGATCTCAAATATCACTTTTGACCTCCCGTTCATTCGTCACGATAGAGGCCACTTTCTTATGGAGTGCATAGAATATTATAGTGAGACTGTTGTTGCAAGATCATTTCTTCTTCAAGTTACTATGATTAAGTTGAAGCCTTCTCCCTTATTTCCTCAGATCCTCTGACTCATGTAAAGCGCCAACCTTATTGCATCGTATACCCGAAGAAGTGTTTGATGTTCTCACTCACCTATAATTATCCTTAATTACTTACCTCCACACCCTTATGCTCTTAGGGTCAGTTATTAACTAATATTTTGACTATCTCCCCTGTGGAACTTTCTTTTATTTCCAAAACACTTATACGGTACCTTTAACTACTACAACTCCTATCTGAATATTTCTCAAGAATCACAATGTCATATCTGCGAGACTGAATTCCCAATGTTGGGTTCACTACCTTTATCTTGCACAATCTGCTGATTTGTCTATAACCTCTTGTCTAGCCATAAATAGGCTCTTCCTAAATCAACTATTAACTACTCGTTAGTCCATTCTCATATCTTTATTCTGCATAATCTTTCTTGGGTTATGTCCTTTGTCTTAACTTACCCTTCGCAATGGCTACTTATATATCAAGTGTTCATTTGCACTTATTTATCAATAACATCTAGTGCTGAAACCCTTACCTCCTCTCCCCGGCATGCTTGCATAATGTTTTGGAGTCGTAACATATCTTTAGGGTATGAATAAATGCAACCTGATCCCTTTCACCTTTTTATTGCTTTCTTCCTTTACCATTCCATAGTTACCTGAACCACTTAACTCCGACTTAATACCACATCACACCATCTTCCCTCCTCTCTTCATATTTGGCATCTTTTCACATCTTTATTGATTGTTAGTTGCCTTGTGGTAACCCTTCTGTACCAAGGATAACTGAACTTCTTACGCACGAGGGTGACCCCTAGTGTAACTGGCTTAGTAGTATTTACAATTCAGGCAGAGATATATAACTCCCTTATGCTTAACTTTGCTCATAGTGCTTGCTTTAGGGAAATGTCTTCTTGAATGACCTTTAAAGGTTATTCTTCTGTTGTTCCTTCTACTATTGGTTGAATGCGATCTCTAAAATTCTCACGATGCTACCTATTATCAAATCATTTGGTTCCTAATTCATGTTCAGTTTATCTTATTCACTAGCCCGTACTATTTTATATTACGCAGGTGGTCTAACCTTTCCTTTCGGTAATCATGTTCGAGTCACCAACTCATTTCTCGAAGTGAGGGTATGAATTTATGGCTTATACAATTTTATTGTGTCAAGGCATGTCACCTCTTGTCTTTTGTTTTCACTTGACTATAGAATAAATCATGTCATATTCTGATTTACCGTTATCACCCATTTATCACATACTACACATAATGCTTCATTTACTCTCTTTATATTCTCCGATTAATATTTCTGTCTATCACTTTATTCTTAAAACTTCAACAAAACATTCATTCGCTTTTAGCTCCCCTTGCACCATCTCACCTGCTATTCGGGTCCCCTAACAATCTCTCTTTAGTAGGGGCAGGATTCATACTAAGGTAAATATTCATCCCTTATAGGATTCTAGTGCCTACCTTCTGAACTTTCTAGTATACATATCCGACTGTACTAATCTAGAGTGCACCATCCGGGTGTCCCACAAGGAGAACTATTACAACATTTGCAATATCCTTCAGAAACGTTAGCTAATGATAACAATCCATCCACCATTTTGGGTTACTCTAACCCTAGCTGGATCCTAATATCCCTTTTTTCTCTTAAACCATATCTGTTAACTCCCATAGGGCATAACTGAGATGGGTGTGGCCATCTTTATGTATCTGTGTTACTATTGAAGGTTACTCAAAATGCTTATATTTCTCTGCCTGAATTGTAAATACTAATAATCTTCATTAACTGGGTACATCATACCCTTCTTCGCCTTTCTTCTTTTACTTGTTGAAACTTGTATCTACCTTCTGATTCTCTCGTTGCTTTTCCCCATATAGGTGAATTGATATTCATGCCTTAGGGCTCCTTATGAAGAAGCTTACACGTCTTAGTACACACATGATCTGCTGAAGACTTTACATTCACTCATCATAAGCATGATGCAAAATCGAGTTCCTCTGGCTCAACTCTTCCGCAACCACATTCAATCTCTTACCAACTTGCTTTCTGGGTGTAGGTATCGTTGTATTATGAATAAAGTCAAATTTAGGAGTTTAAATTCTTACAACTAAGCTCTACCACACGATCTAGAGTAAGAAGAAAGGGTGACAATCCTAAATGCTTTGTAGCCTCCTTCTTGTAAGTGTGACGCACAACACACCCATAAAGAAGACTCTACTCAAAGCTTGTAGACTACCTAGGATAGAACTACTCTGATACCAATTTTGTCACGACACAAATCAGAGGGCCACGACGGGTACCCGGTGCCTTACTCAACCGAGTATCAACATATCGTATCTTTTTTATTACACCATCATCGGTAAATGGGCAAGAAGGGTCGTCATGAGATAACTAGAATAAAACATAAGGGAATACTATACATAAGACGACCCAACAATGATATAGAAACTTATACATGGGATATACGGGCCTATAAGGCCGACATGATCATTTGTACACTCAAAACATAGGCCGACAAGACCATATAAGTATCCATACATATGGCATATGTCTACAAACCTCTAAGAGTACATAAACGTCATAAAGGTCGAGACAGGGCCCCGCCATACAAATCAATACATGTCCAAATCATACTTACCAAATAGGCAACTCCGAAGAAGGTGGAGTGCACCAACACCTTCTGCTGGGCTGATGGCCTACAAGGACGACTGTTAAGCTATCTATCCGGACCTGCGGGTATAAAACGCAGGGTCCCCGGGCAAAAGGGACGTCAGTACAAATAAAGTGCCGAGTATATAAGGCATGAAAGTAGTATATAAAAGACAATAAAGAAACATGGAGTAAAGAACTCAACCTATACGAGCTATTAGTTATGATACCGATAAGTGCATCAGTCAACATTCGAGGTCGAATGTTCCAAAGGGGGGAATGATTTTACACCCCATATCTTCGTACGTGAGAGTATTTGTGAGTCAATTGATGTAAGCTCAGAAATGAGATCATATTTTGAGAGTACATAAATTAAGTTAATCATGTTACCTTGGAGGTCACAAATATTTAAGATCATGATAAACAAGTACCAAAAGCGTTGGAAAGATTAGAAGCTAAACCAATTGAAGAAAATATATTTCGTCGCAAGTCAACAAGTTTGGAATGTTATATCATGTACTTTGGGGTGAGACTAGGGTTCTCAACATGATAAGCAGGTTATGTCATGATTTATTTTATTTGTGTGATTTCGTGTATTACGTTTTAAAAACAAGTGAGCTGTGGAACAAAAGTTGGCAAACGCCATCACAAGTTACATTCATCAATGTGCTAAATATTAGGTCAAATTTAGAGGAGATGTTCTCTCAATATACTTGGGATTACGGTATTATCTATGTATCAAATTGAAGATCTACGAGTCTAGTCTCTAACTCATTAAATCGTTTGTCGATACGACTTCAAAGTAGAGAGATATTTCCAGTTTCGTGAGACTGCACAGAATGCATAGGTGACAAGTAGGTGTGTCACTGAAGCGTTTTGAGGAATACATTTCTTGTGTTATATGAGGTCATTTGGGATATAATATATAACAAATTTAAGGTCTTTGAATTTAGTTTCCAAGGCATTTAACCATTCATTCATATGACATATAGATAAAAAAGCATCGGAAGATGGGCCAGTGCTAGGGTGCCAAACTAGCACCTCTTCGACATTTCCAAAGTTGATATACATAGGTCTTATGCCGTCTTTATCTTTATTTCTCCATAGAAAACGACCAAAGAACATCCATAAACATACCCATAAGCACTCTTCTAGGGATTCAAAGAAACTATAACATTAGAACGATCCCTACGACGTAAGTATCACTATATCGCCTCTCTTTTTCTTTGTAGTTTGAATTTTGGAGGGAACTTCATAGTCAAGAAAACGTCTAATTTCTGTATTTAAGCTTTAAATATGAAGGAAGGTTAATACATTCATTTCCTAATAGTTAAAACTCACGAGACTATATTTGAAAGTCGTGAGTTCTATTTATTTTACTTTTAGTAGACTATTTTGTAGTCCACTCATGTTGGCCTATTGTGCTGCTGATTTATGGAGTTTGGAAGGATAAAAGGGCGCGGTGAAAGGCTACATGTGGTAGGGTAGTAGGCTTGTCGCTCGTCATTGCAATTTCAGGCTAATTGATAACTTGTTGATTGGGTGTGTTATGGTATATTTGGTGTTTTTGTTCTATTGAAGGTCACTCTATAGATAAAGAAGAGTGCTATTGTCACGCCCCAAACCTGAAGGGACGTGGCCGGCACCCGGTACCATACTCGGCCCGAGCGTACCACTCTGTAACTGTGAACTCTAGAGGAATAACCCTCAACCTACGCCGATGAG
>AWOL01S0017407.1:0-11522 GCA_000715115.1 Nicotiana otophora
GATCCCTGGTACAGAACATAAACACATGTATAATGACATAAAGAGAATTTCTTACCGATATCTTAGAATTCGTCCTCTATTTTGTGATCTATTTTGCAAGCAGGCTTAAGGGCCGACCATTACCCCATAAATCGGGGACTGCCAACCGAAAAATCAACAAGATCAAGTCTCATTAAGCCTACGGGCTACTCTTATTTCAAGTTCGAGCAATCACTCACTCTACCATTAAGCCTACAGGCTACATTACTTCGAGTTCAAATCACTCACTTGACTAATAAGGTTCCGGGATACATCGCTTCGAGTTCGAGCAAGCACTCACTCGACTACTAAGCCTACGGGCTACTCTTACTTCGAGTCCGAAGTAATCACTCACTCGACTAATAAGCCTACGGGCTACATCACTTCCAGTTCGAGAAATCACTCACTCAACCACTAAGCCTACATGCTACATCACTTCGAGTTCGAGCAAGTACTTACTCGACTACTAAGCCTACGGGCTACTCTTATTTCGAGTCCGAGCAATCACTCACTCGACTAATAAGCCTACGGGCTACATCACTTCGAGTTCGAGCAATCACTCACTCGACCAATAAGCCTACGTGCTATATTACTTCGGGTTCGAATCACTCACTCGACTACTAAGCCTACGGGATACTCTTATTTCGAGTTCAAAAAATCACTCACTCGACCATTAAGCCTACGGACCACATTACTTCGAGTTCGAATCACTCACTCGACCATTAAGCCTACGGACCACATTACTTCGAGTTCGAATCACTCACTCAACTAATAAGCCTACGCGCTATATCATTTCGAGTTCGAGCATTCACTCACTCGACCATTAAGCCTACAGGCTATATTACTTCGAGTTCGAATCACTCACTCGACTAATAAGCCTATGGGATACATCACTTCAAGTTCGAGGAAGCACTCACTCAACTACTAAGCCTACGGGCTACTCTTATTTCGAGTTCGAGCAATCACTCACTCGGCCTTTTAAGCCTACGGGCTATATTACTTCGAGTTCGAATCACTCACTCGATTACTAAGCCTATGGGCTGCTCTTATTTCGAGTCTGAGCAATCACTCACCCGACCATTAAGCCTACGAGATACATTACTTCGAGTTCGAATCACTCACTCGACTAATAAGCCTACGGGCTACATCATTTCGAGTTTGAGCAAACACTCACTCGACCATTAAGCCTGTGGGCTATATCACTTCGAGTTCGAGCAAGCACTCACTCGACTACTAAGCCTACAAGCTACTCTTCTTTCGAGTTCGAGCAATCACTCACTCGACCATTAAGCCTACAGGCTACATTACTTCGAGTTCGAATCACTCACTCGACTAATAAGCCTACGGGCTATATTACTTCGAGTTCAAGAAATCACTCACTCGACTACTAAGCCTACATGATACCTTATTTCGAGTTTGAGCAAGCACTCACTCGGTTACAAAGGCTACAAGGTCCAAATTCGATCAAATTGCCTAAAGCCTTCATAAGGAATGAATGAAAAAAATTCTTTACAAGGCAGAGAGTAAAACAGAGGCAAGTCGGGAAAAGAAAAGATCTTTATATATATACAAGAATGATTGCAATGTCCGAACAGGACCCTACACAAAAAACCAAAATAGAAACTAAGGGCTAAGTTTCTTGGTTATCTACCGGGGCAGTCTCTTTTCCATCGGGCTCCTCCCCGCTCTCGAACCCACTCTTGCTCCCATCATCGCCATCATCATCATCATCACCATCATCACCATCATCACCATCGTCATCGTCATCATCATCATCGGAAGCCAAGGATTCAACATCGGCTTCGAGCTCTTTAGCCCTTTTTATCTCTTCGGTGAGATCGAAACCTCGAGCATGGATCTCCTCGAGGGTCTCCCTCCGAGATCGGCATTTAGCAAGTTCAGCAACCCAATGTGCTTGAGTATTGGTGGTCTCGGCTGCCTCTCTTGCTTGTACCTGAGCAACTTCTGCATCGGCCCTATAAGCGGTCACAAATGCATCCGCATCGGCCTTTGCCTTTTTGGCGTCAGATTTGGCCTTGGCTAGTTCGGAGGCCAACCGAGCCTCGATCTCCTCTATTCTTCTTGTTTGAACCGAGATTTTCTCCTTCATTCTTTGAAGTTGGTTTTCGGCCAATGATAATTGGGCTCGAGCAGTTTCTTTTTCTGCGGCAAGATGGTTCATGCCATCTTTCCATCCCAAGGTCTCCGCCCTTATCATATCGACCTCCTCACGAAGCTTCCCAATAACTTCAAGCTTCTGTTGTAGCTGTGAGATCGAAATATTAGCTACCGTTACAGAATCGAGCCCATGGGTTTTTAAGATTACCATTACCTGCTCGGTCAGGTCGGTCTGATCTTGTTGAGCCTTGGCAATTCAGCTCGGAGGTCCTTGATTTCTTCTTCCCTTTGTCCAAGGATAAGTCTAAGGGCGTTCCTCTCCTTTGTGACCCATCGGAGGTCGGCCTCACACCGACGCAGCTCAACTCAAGACTGAGAACACACTTCTCGATGAACCGCTGCAACCTACAAAGAAAGAAGCAAAGAATGGCAAACATGAAAGTGGTATCAACGAAGGAAGTTAGAGCTTACTCGATTTAGAGCTTGTTGCACTTAACATAAAAGGCCCGACACATCACTAGGGCCATCAACTTCTCGACACCAGTAAACAAATCACAGAAGGGGTCCTCCCCTTCATGAGATCAGTTTATCTCGAGGGCCCCCAAAGCTTAGGCTTCCCGAATCGCCCCTTCGGAAAAAGCAGGGAGAGTGGGCGAGTCTCCGATTACTGTTGCCCCAAACGACTTACTTGGGGCGTTCTCCTCAGTTTGGAGAGCTTCAGGACCGGCCTCTTCTGATATACCCACCGTTTGTTGACTTCGGTGGGAAGCATCCTCGATCTCTAACATTTCGGGGACTCTGCCCGACCAGTCCGAGGCGGAGCTTTATAAATCACCATAGATACAACTGCCTTTGGGGCATCGATGGTTTTCTTCATTCGGGCCACCAACATGGACCCATCATTTTCTTCTTCTTCCTCGTCTTCATCCCTTATATGCAGAACTGATTCCATAGTTAAAGGGATAGTATTCTTCCTCGGCTTACGAGCCATCCTCGTCTTCAATTTTGGATCTTCGGAAGAAAAGGCCCTTTTTCTCTTATTATCCTTCACCGATTTTGGAACAGAGATCGAAACCTCTTCCTCACCAGGCGGGGGCCTCAAAATTGCATCTTTGCCCACACCTACGTAAAGGAAAATTGATTTAAGTATATGGAAAACATCTCGTTCGAACTACCAAAGATACGAGAAAGAGGATTACCATGATTTTTGGCCTCCCATCGTCCCTTCGACAAATCACGCCATGAGCGCTCGGCATACGTGGAGGTCGAAGCTAGATCTCGTACCTAGTTCTTGAGGTCGGGAACTGCACCGGGCATCCAAGGAACCGCTGCATCACGAAAATGGGATATTGGTAGGAAAAGAAATGAAGGGGCAAAATAGTAAGAGATAACAACAGAGTTACACTTACACTTCATGTTGCACTCCTCGGGAAAGGGCATCTTTTTAGTCGGAATCAGGTCTGAAGTCTTCACTCGAACGAACCTGCCCATCCAGCCTCGATCCCTGTCCTCGTCTATGCTCGAGAATAGAACCTTGGTCGCTCGACGTTGAAGTTTTATTAACCCGCCTCTAAAGAGGCGAGGGCAATACAATCGAATGAGATGGTCGAGGGTGAAAGGCATCCCCTCGATTTTGTTCACAAAGTAACGGATCAAAATAACGATTCGCCAAAAGAAAGGATGGATCTGGCCTAGGGTTATTTGGTATTGACGGCAGAAATCAATAATAACAGGGTTGAGGGGACCTAACGTGAAAGGGTAAGTATACACACTTAAAAACTCTTTCACGTAAGTGGTGATATCTTCTTCAGGAGACGAGAATACTATTTCTTTGTTCTCCCAATTGCAACCTTTCTTTAGCTGTTCGAGGTGCCCCTCGGTTATCGAACACATATACCTCGATACTGGCTCACATCGGCCGGGAACCGACGAGCCTTTGTCGACCTTAAAATCAGAGGTAAGAACACACGACCCATTAACACACTCCTCATGCCGTGGCTCCACCGGTGTTTTGTTGGCGGCGGGCTGTGAAGAAGAAGCTTTTTCTTTATGAGGAATGATTTTTGATGTTTTCGCCATTTTTGATTAAAAGTTCGAAAATAGAAGGAGGTAACAAAGATTTGGTATTTGTGAAGAGAGATTTTGCAGTGAAAAGAAACACAGATTTGCAGATAAACTCAGAAGATGCAAGAAAAAACTTTATAAAATATGAATATTGGAGACGGAAAAGTGATAAATGATAAAGAAATAGGCTATTTATAGATTAAGCAACATCAGTTCAACATCAATGGTGGCTGACCACCGTCTGACACGCATTAAATGCCTTGAAAAACTAAACCGACAGGACAACTATCATGCGCGTCATGATCGAGCCCAATGTAAACGTTAGCTTATATCTGATCGAGCCGTTGGGAAATCATATCGTTTCTCGCCACATCCTTCCCGAGAAAATGATAGGACTATTTGTATACGGTCGAAACTGATTTCGGCCTTTGTACGTCTGATCGAGATGAAAACATAATGGACCGAAGAAAGTCTTCATAAAATCGAGATGGATCCGAAGATGGCACAAATGAGCTTCAGATTTCAGGTACATGTCAAATACCGAGCTCAAAGTCATTATCGAGTTTGGATCCGAATCGAACTATGATGATATGTGATTGAATCGAGCTTAAAGGACAGAGGCCAACCAATACTGAGCCCAAGTCATTACCAGACCCCGAGTCAGCATCGACCTCAAACCCGCATCGAACTCTAAAGCTGAAAACCGACCAATATCGATCAATACCGAGTCCGATCAGGATCGAGCTCGTAGACAAGAGCCGTTGCAACCACACTAAAGGAGAGAATCTCGGCGGGAATTAGAAAAAAACTGATTTATCATGGGTTTCCCATTATGTATTTGTAATTATATCTAAAATAAGATCCCCCACTATAAAAGGGATGGCTATATTTCTGTAAAAAACAGTTGGACATACATTGTAATTGAGATATCATACATTCCTATATTGAAGAGTTATCATTTTTTAGCTTCAGAGATTGATTCATCTTGCTTAATCCATAAATTATCCTCTTCTCAACTTTGTTTATTTTTCATTCTTTATAGTCAACATTCGATATTTCCATTTACTATTACTATTCGTGTCAAGTAATACCACATACCCTTAGAACTACGTATAAATTCAACTCTATCCGTTTTTCGGATAAACACACATCTCATTTGATGCGGATTATGAGGTCATTATAGTGCGGTACTCGATATACAAGGACATGTTGCATTTGTACCACCTATTTTTAACTATTTATCCAATTAAATTTATTACTAACTCTTTTTTCCCTTTTTGTAGCCTTTATCGAGATTAGTAAACTTTTTGGATACAATGTATCGCCACACTTCAAAATTATTTACATCCACGACCTACTACAGTCCGTTTGGACATAAGAAATTTTTTACTTTTATTTATTTTTTTTACTTTTTTCAAAATTAGTGTGTGGTTATAAAATTTTAAATTTTCACTTGAAAATCAATTTTAGAATTTTTCAAAAATTTGAAAAACTCCAAAAAAACTATTTTTTTACTTACAAAACTTAAAAAACAACTTAAAATTATATTCATGTCTAAACACAACTCTAATTTTCAAATATTATTTTTACTTGAATTTGTTTTCCAGATTTGTTTGAAATTTTACAATTCTTTATGTCCAAATGCCCACGTCTTTTGATCAAAAAAGGGTTCGTATGTGTAAAAGGAAAATATAAAACTTGCTCTCCAAGCAACTGCTTAAAGTACTGCTCAAATTTCCATAATCTCCCCTCCTTTCATGTAGGTCTCACTAAGAAATTTGGATTTTTAAGGATATATTTTGACAACTACCATTTTAATAGATTTTATAAATCTTTTATTTTTAACTACTTATACAAAAATATTAAATCTTCTCGCTTCGGATCTCGACCGTTAATTATCTACTTACCCGTATCCGCACACATACGACGAAACTAATATTTGTTGGGATTTTAAGCCTGTGTAGCTTAAAGAGGGTGAATGAGAAATGGAGGGAAAATGAAATATTTGAGTTTCCCTTGGCAAAGGAACATTGTCCCATATCGGAGGAAGAAAAGGCTTTTGATGGGTATATATATAATTGCTCTTCTTCTAACTCTTAAAGAGTTAAGAAAAAAACGCAAGTCTCGCGCCGTCGTCGTTGTCGCTCGCTCGGCTACGGGTTCGAGTTCGGGTTTGGACAAAATCCCTTTCAATTATTTAATTAATTAATTAAATAATTAACGAAAAATTCAATTCGGAATAACCCATGACCCGCGACCCGGTTCGGTCAGGCCCGTTTTCTTTTCCGGATTATTTTAAATATATTTTTCCCGCAATATTTCAAACAACCCTTTTCCAACAGCCATGGTTGTTTCTAAAAGGTTGCAAACCTTTTCAGAAACAATGCCAGTAACTCTATAAATAGAGTTTGAATCCCAGAATCTTTCCTTACGAAACTTTTCTGAGCTTCTTCTTCTTCTTCTGCAACAAAAATTCCAGTGTGTTTTACAACCTTTGAGTGGCTCGTTGTTCACCGGTGTTTTGGTACCAACACTCCGGTGAGTTAAATCGTTCTATCCTGGGAGGATATATTCCAGTACCTCGGGTACTTGAGGGGAATAATTTCCTTAAGGACATACTGTGTATTTAGTGGACTCGATTTATTCCTATGCTGTTTTTCCAGAATTTATTTCGTTAAACAAGTATTACTAACTTTCTGTTTTGTTTTTCCAGAAAGTTTAATTGTTTATTACAGCAATACAGAATTATAACATTCTTAAGGAAATTATTTTATTATATTCTGTATTTTGTTTATGGAGATTAAAACCTGTGTGGTTTTCTACTCCTTCTGAATTTTACTATTCTGATTTGAAGATATAAACAACTTCATCAGAGTATTGAAATTCATAAAACGATTTGAAGAATATAAAAACTTCATCGTTTTTCTGTGAAACAGTATATAAAAGCTTCGGTTTTATTTATTATACATAATATTTTTGTTAATAACAATATAGTTTACTGTTCTGATTTTACCATTAATTGAACTCTTCTATTGTTTACAGTGAGAAATGGCAATTGATAACGGAAATTCTTTTGCGACTATTGCGGCAACGACGATATCCTCATCAAGCTGGACTGCTGTTCCACCGTCAAAGAAACTGGAAAAATTTTCCGGAGCCAACTTCAAAGGATGGCAGCAAAAGGTGTTCTTCTGGCTTACCACACTTGGTATGCAGAAATTCACTAGTGAAGAACCTCTAGTGCCTGATGCGGACATGCCGGACAACGAGAAATTCATGATTATTGAGGCGTGGAAGCAGGCACATTTTCTTTGCAAAGGCTATATCTTAAGCGCTTTAGAGGATGACTTGTACAATGTGTACAGTGCGATGAATACTTCGAAAGAATTATGGGACGCACTTGAGAAGAAGTACAAGACTGAAGATGCATGCTTGAAGAAGTTCGTGGTTGCCAAGTTTCTAGACTATAAAATGATAGACAGTAAAACTGTTGGAACACAAGTTCAGGAGCTTCAATTTATTTTTCATGACCTTATTGCTGAAGGTATGGTCGTGAATGAAGCATTTCAAGTGGCTGCAATGATTGAAAAATTGCCTCCTTCGTGGAGAGATTTCAAGAACTATCTTAAGCACAAGCGCAAAGAAATGAAGTTGGAAGATCTTGTGATTCGTCCTAAGATTGAGGAAGATAACAAAATAGCCGAGAAAAAGTCTCGTGGAAATTCAACGATCATGGGAGCTAATATCGTTGAGGAGACTGCTCCAAAAAGTAAGAAGAGAAAGAGGTCTTCTGGACAGACTAAGGAGCAGAACAAAAAGAAATTCAAGGGCAGCTGCTACAATTGTGAAAAAACCGGTCACAGAGCCCCTGATTGTTGTCTCCCGAAAAAGTATAAGAAAAAGGGACATGCCAACATAGTGGAGAAGAATGATGACATTGATGATCTGTGTGCAATGCTTTCGGAATGCAACCTAGTTAGAAATCTGAAGGAGTGGTGGATTGACTCTGGAGCCACTCGACATGTTTGTACTATCAAGGAAGCATTTGCGACTTACTCTACTGCTGGTCCCGAAGAAGAGCTTTCCATGGGAAATACTGCAACAACCAAGATTGAAGGTTATGGGAAGATATTCCTGAAGATGACTTCAGGCAAGGTGTTAACGCCCAACAACGTTCTTCATGTTCCTACTATTAGAAAAAATTTAGTTTCTACTTCTTTGCTTATTAAGAATGGATTCAAATGTGTATTTGTTTCGAGCTTGTAACGTGGATCCAAAATACATGAGATGAAAATTATCATGTTCATTTTCCATGGATCACCCCAATACTTATCAAACTTTTCTTTTATCTTCTTTGCCATTTCACTTAAAACGGTATCTTTATTTTCTATCAATTACTTCAAATAAATAGAAACCGCACAAATTTCAAGAAAATAAATATTTGATGTAACATAACGTGATCCAGATATTTTTAAAGTAAGAAGATAGAAGATTTCAAGAAACTTTGTAATTCTTTTTACATTCTCCCAATCACTACTCAAAAGTTCACCTCTAGGAATTCCAACGTCAATATAAGAATGCTTAAGATAATGTCTCAGGCCAATTTCACTAGAAGCATAATGTGAAAATGCTGTTTCAAATTCACCAACCCTACGCAACATCAAGTAGGTGGAATTCCACCTAGTTGGAACATCCAATTGTAAGCAAGAATGAAATGTATGTTGGAAAGGGCTACCTCACAGAGGGCCTCTTCAAACTAAATGTAATGGTTGTTGACAGTATGAATAAAATTGCAGCTTCTTCTTATTTATTGGAGTCAAATGATTTATGGCATATTCGTTTAGGACATGTCAATTACAAAACCTTGCGAAAGTTAATTAATTTAGAAGTGTTGCCTAAATTCGAGTGTAATAAATCAAAATGTCAAATATGTGTTGAGTCTAAGTTTGTAAAACATCCTTATAAGTCTATTGAAAGGAATTCAAATCCTTTAGACTTAATTCATACTGACATTTGTGATATGAAGTCGACACCATCTCGAGGTGGGAAAAAGTATTTTATTACTTTTATTGACGATTGCACTCGATATTGTTATGTTTATTTGCTTAATAGTAAGGATGAAGCAATTTGAATAAAAAGATCAAAATGATTAGAAGTGATAGGGGTGGAGAATGTGAATTTCCATTTGCAGAAATATGTTCGGAATATGGAATTATCCATCAAACTACTGCACCTTACATACCTCAATCCAATGGAATTGCAGAAAGGAAAATCGGACAATAAAGGAAATAATGAATTCTTTATTAATAAGTTCCGGATTACCGCAGAGTTTGTGGGGCGAAGCTATCCTTACAGCTAACCGAATACTCAACAGAGTACCCCACAGCAAAACGCAATCTATTCCATATGAAAAATGGAAAGGAAAAAAACCCAACTTGAAATATTTCAAAGTGTGGGAGTGTCTAGCAAAGGTATAAGTTCCTTTATCTAAAAGGGTTAAAATCAGACCAAAAACTGTTGATTGCGTTTTCATTGGATATGCTACAAACAGTAAAGCATGTCGGTTTTTGATTCATAAATTCGATAATCCCGAAATTCACGTTAATACTGTAATGGAATCAGATAATGCTGAATTCTTTGAAAGCATCTATCCGTACAAAACTGAATGTGAGTCGTTAAGTGAAAGACCTAAACGACCTCGGGAAGAACCAAAGGAAAATACTTCAAGTATAGAAGATCCAAGGTGTAGCAAACGTCAAAGAACATCTACTTCCTTTGGACCAGATTTTATGATATTCTTGCTTGAAAATGAGCCTCAAACTTTTAAAGCAACTATGTCATCTTCTGATTCAGCGTTTTGGAAAGAGGCAGTCGATAGTGAGATTTAATCAATTTTGGATAACCATACATGGGAATTGGTAGATATTCCTCCGGGAAATAAGCCTTTAGGTTCGAAATGGATCTTTAAACGGAAAGTGAAAGCCGATGGCACTATTGACAAATATAAGACAAGACTTATTGTCAAAGGTTATAGACAAAAGGAAGGCCTTGATTACTTTGACACTTACTCGCCAGTAAAGAGGATAACATCTATTAGAGTGTTAGTGGCACTAGCGGCCATGTATAGTCTTGAAATCCATCAAATAGATGTTAAAACAACTTTCTTAAATGAAGAATTAGAGGAAGAAATTTACATGGAACAACCTGAGGGTTTTGTGGTAACTGGTAAAGAAAAGAAAGTGTGCAAACGTGTTAAGTCACTTTATGGACTTAAACAAGCACCCAAACAATGTCATGCCAAATTTGACCAAACAATATTGGCAAGTGGGTTTAAAATCAACGAGTGCGACAAATGTGTTTACATTAAAAACACTCCAGGTCATGAAGTCATTGTTTGTTTAATTGTTAATGACATGTTGATAATGAGCAAAAACATGGAAGATACAAATGCTACTAAGCGCATGTTGGCTAGCAAATTTGATATGAAAGACTTAGGAGTTGCTGATGTGATCTTAGGAATCAGAATTCACAAGACTCCACAAGGTCTAGCATTATCACAGTCTCACTACATTGAAAAGGTACTTGACAAGTTCAAGTATTTGGATTTCAAAATTGCCAAGACTCCAATTGACGTGAGTTATGCACTTCAAAAGAATGAAGGTGAAAGTGACTCACAATTGGATTATGCAAGAGTATTGGGAAGTTTGATGTATATCATGAATTGTACACGACCAGATATAACATGTGCTATTAGTAAACTGAGTCGGTTTATAAGTAATCCCAATCACATACATTGGATGGCAATGAAACGAGTTTTGGGGTATCTCAAACATACCCAAATTACGCTTTGCATTATAACAAATATCCCTCCGTGATCGAGGGATATAGTGATGCAAATTGGATCACTGAATCATCTGAAGTTAAATCCACGAGTGGATATTTTTACAATTGGGGGTGGAGCAGTGTCTTGAAAATCATCCAAACAAACGTGCATCGCCCGTTCTACAATGGAATCTGAATTCATAGCTTTAGAAAAGGCCGGTGAAGAAGCTGAATGGCTCCAGAATTTCTTGGAAGATATTCTATTTTGGCCCAAACCTTTTGGCACCTATTTGTATACATTGTGATAGTCAAGCGGCAATAGGCAGAGCAGGGAGCGTTATATATAACGGAAAATCTCGTTATATACGACGGAGACACAATACCGTTAGACAACTACTCTCTAGTGGTGTTATCAAAATTGACTACATAAAGTCAAGAGATAACATGTCAGATCCACTTACAAAAGGCCTATCTAGAGAGGCAGTTGAAAGATCATCAAA
>AWOL01S0017407.1:13395-26273 GCA_000715115.1 Nicotiana otophora
GGTTAAGGTCTAGGACAAGTCATCATGACGGTAACTCTACCTAGCAGACTGGAGATCCCACGAGCTAGGTTCAAAGAGATCAAACAAAGTTATGAATGACGGTTCAACATTGTCAAATAACTCAACCCATTCTCGTGATGAAGACAATATTCAGAAATTGAGGTAAAGCATTAAGGCTATTTGATGAGTCAACAAAGCTTAAAGGTTTTTTAATAATTTGCTAAGTCTGGCAGGATATGACCAGATAGTGTGTATACATGCTTACATATTTAGAAATCACCTATGTGAGTGTGAAGTGTAAGCCGCTTCAAGGGGAATGAAAGTAAAGGCCCATTCTCTAAGCACTCATGAAACCAGGCGGTGTTCATGGCTGAAACGAACACAACCGTGAGAACCATAGATGGTTAAGGATTGATTGTGTGACTTATGTTGTCTAGGTATACAACAAAGCTCGACGGTTCAAAGATATCAAATCTACCGATTGACCGAGTATATCCGATATAAGTTCACTACGGAAAGTTCAAAGGGAAACCTACTTATCCAGATGCAATTAATTCTTGCATGTAAAACACACACGCGTTCGTGCATTCCTTTATTTTATAGCCATTCCCCATTCATGTGGGGGATTGTTGGGATTTTAAGCTTGTGTAGCTTAAAGAGGGTGAATGAGAAATTGAGGAAAAATGAATTATTTGAGTTTTCCTTGGCAAAGGGACATTGTCCCACATCGGAGGAAGAAATGGTTTTTGATGGGTATATATATAATTGCTCTTCTTTTAGCTCTTAAAGAGTTAAGAAAAAAAGGCAAGCCTCGCCGCGTCGTCGTCGCTCGCTCGGCTCGGCCGGCTTCAGATTCGGATTTGATCAAAGATCGATTGATTGATTAATCTTTTTGGATAAAATTCCTTTCAATTATTTAATTAATTAATTAATTAATTAACGAAAAATTCAATCCGGAATAACCCATGACCCGCGATCCGGTTCGGTCAGGCCCGTTTTCTTTCCCCAATTATTTTAAATACATTTTTCCCGCAAATATTTCAAACAACCCTTTTCCAACAGCCATGGCTGTTTCTGAAAGGTTGCAAACCTTTTCAGAAACAATGCCAGTAACTCTATAAATAGAGTTTGAATCCCAGAATCTTTCTTTACGAAAATTTTCTGAGCTTCTTCTTCTTCTTCTTCTTCTTCTTCTGCAACAAAAATTCCAGTGTGTTTTACAGCCTTCGAGTGGCTCGCTGTTCACCAGCGTTTTGGTACCAACACTCCGGTGAGTTAAATCGTTCTATTCTGGGAGGATATATTCCAGCACCTCGGGTACTTGAGGGGAATAATTTCCTTAAGGACACACTGTGTATTTAGTGGGCTCGATTTATTCCTATACTGTTTTTTCAGAATTTATTTCGTTAAACAAGTATTGCTAACTTTCTATTTTATTTTTTCAGAAAGTTTAATTGTTTATTACAGCAATACAGAATTATAACAATATTTGCTCTACATATTTTACTACGACTATAAAAATCATATCTATCATTGGCTCTTGAGATACTAATTTATAGTAACAACTTTCAAATATCATACATGATTCAACGTTAATTTTCTATATACGACAAAACGTTAATTCGATAAATCGTTTCATTTTAGATCTTGACCGTTAATTACCTACTTAGCTTATCTGGAGACACACTAAGCTAACGCGTGTTCTTTTCACTTTATAACGGCTACAAAAACGATTTGTTCATGTTCATCAACAAATCTCGAGATACTAATCCATAACAACAACTTTTAAATATCTTTATCAATTCATATATCAACAAATCTCGAGATACTAATACATAAAATTAGGCTTTCAAACAAAAACTATCTCATTTAAAAAAAAAAAAAAAGAAGAACAAGAAAGAGAGAAAAAAAGCATTAATTCCAAAATACGAACATGTATTTGGAAAAAATAAAATAAAATAAAATCCAAACGTGTAGGATACAAAAAGAACCTTCTCACTTTGCTCTTACTTTTCCTTTTCCCCTTCCACCATTTAAAACCCCTCTCTTTTTTCCACCTTCTTCCAAATAAATCCTAAACAGCTTCTTTCACTGTCACTATTCACTCTCTGTTGTTTGATACCTCTGACTCTGTTCCCATATATACAGAAGTACTTGCCGTCGCTTTCTTCGCAACCCCCAAAACACACACACACATACACTGAGTCACGCAGTTTTTATCACTCTGTTTTTGCTGACTTTTTTCGGGAAAACCCTTTTTCTTTTCAGCAATGCAAAGACGAATTTCTCCTTCACCGGCGGTGAACCAACCCCGATATGGTTTTCACCGGAATCAGCCCATGAGTTACCGGTTCGACCGGCCACCGGAAAAACCGATACAAAAACCGCCCAATTTCATAGTCCAACTCTGTTCAACTCACAGGGTTCTCACCAGGTCACAACTAAACTCTCTAATTTCAAAATTACCATTCACTCCTCAAAACTCCTTTGTGTTTTCCTCCGGTTTCGTCGTCGGAACCCTACTGTATGAGCAGTGGAATCAAGCGTTAGACGTGACGGTTGAATTATGGAAGCTAAAGTTAAAAAGTGAGCATTTTTATACCCCATTTGTTAAAGAAAATATTGAGGTTTCATCTGATAAAGAGGAATTGAATAATAGTTTAAAGGGTGTTTTTTTAGACCATTTGTATGGGATTCTTGATGGGGTTTTAGTGCAAATATGGGAGCAAAAGTTGGGCTTTTTAATGAATGAAATTGATGGGGTTTCGAGTTTGTTAAGGAAACATAATAGGATTGGAGTTTATGGTGAGTTGTGTAAGAAAAGGAAGGGTCTTGAAGCTGAGAGGGATTTGATTAAATTAAGGATTGATGAGTTTAAGAATGGGATTAAATGTATTATTCAATATTTAGAGGAGGAGGAAAGGGGTTTTGTTGAGAATGAGGAGGGTTTTAGGGTGTTAAAATTTGGCGGGGAAGAATTTGATTGGGATAGAATTCATTGTTTGATGATGAGAGAATGTAGAAGGCTTGATGATGGCTTACCTATTTTTGCTTTCAGGCAGCAGATTCTTAAGCAAATTCATTGCCAACAGGTAACTATTTGTTAGATTTTTGTTACTTCGTCCGTTTTAATTTAATTTCTGGGAACCTATTTGATTATCTACGAAGTTAGGAAAGGAAGGATGATTTTTGAAACGCGTGGTTTAAACATGTAATAACATGTGTGTTGCTAACTTGTTGTCTTAAACAATGACTTGCTATAACATACTTTAAAAGTTTCTCATTGAGGGTAAAATGAGAAATTTAAGTGAAATTGTTTCCAAATTTATAAAGAGATTTTTGGAACGGACGAAAAAGTAAATAGGATCACATAAATTGAAATGGAGGGATCTTTTGTTGTTTTAAAAAGGTTTTTTTCCCGCCATGGATTCCATGGCGACCACGGGAGCAAATTTACCCTTAAGTCGAGGCTTTTAAGCATGTACGATGCATATGGACATCAAGATAAACATATAGAGATGTATGCATGTGTACGGGATGACTGCAACTAGAACATGTAATCCATCTTGGTGAAAGAGTAATGAGCTTATATTTTATCTGCAAATTTGTTAATTCAAGGGGCTTTTCTGCAATTTCTTGCTATAACTTTTGCAGAAACAATTATGCTGTTTTTAATATATGCCAATTGAAATTGCAGCTATTGTTATTTAACCAAAATTAAAAAAAGTAGACTTGCAACTATTTTTTGATTTTGTAGGAATTTGACTAGAACATTTTGGTGAAAGAGTTATAAATTGCTTTTACTGATTAAGAGGAGCTATAAATTGTGTTTAATGATTTCATCTTGTTGTTTGCAGGTGCTAAAGATAATTTTTCCCCTGTATTGTTGTTCTCAATTTTGTCATTTGATTATACAGATGTGCTATTCATTTTTGAGTTTTCATCAGTGTTTTTTATCAAGGAATAAGCTTTTAGGTCTGTTTGTATGCATCTTAGGTGATCTGAATGAGATGAGTTTTTTTTTTTTGGTGGCGTTGGTTTTTATTTTTGGGCGCGATGCGTTGCGTTATTTTTTGATGGTTATGTTCTAGGTGACGGTTTTGGTTGGAGAGACTGGATCAGGAAAGAGTACACAATTAGTGCAGTTCCTTGCTGATTCAGGAATAGCTGGCAATGGTTCTATGATTTGCACTCAGCCTCGGAAACTTGCTGCCAACTCTTTAGCAAGGAGGGTTAGAGAGGAAAGCCAGGGGTGTTATGATGATAATTCAGTTACCTGCAATCCATCATATTCGTCTTGTCAACAGTTTGATTCAAAGATAATTTTTATGACAGATCACTGCCTACTGCAGCACTATATGGGTGACAAGACTTTGTCCAAGATTTCATGCATCATAGTCGATGAGGCACATGAAAGAAGCCTAAACACTGATCTTCTTTTAGCATTGATAAAGAACCTACTTCATCAGAGGTTTGATCTGAGGCTTATTATTATGTCTGCCACAGTTGATGCAGACCAGCTTGCAGATTACTTCTTTGGTTGTGGAACTTTCCATGTGGCGGGTAGAACTTTTCCGGTTGATATTAAGTATGTTCCCTGTGAATCTGATGTCCATCCTGCTGTAGGTGCAATTGCATCTTATGTCCACGATGTTATCAAGATGGTGACCGAGATACATAGAACGGAGGGAGAGGGCGCTATTCTAGCCTTCTTGACATCTCAGAGTGAAGTTGAGTGGGCTTGTGACAAGTTTCAAGCACCTCTGGCCATTGTTTTACCTTTACATGGCAAATTAACTTATGATGACCAAAACCGAGTGTTTCTCTCCTATCCAGGGAGGAGAAAGGTAATATTCACCACAAATCTTGCCGAGACATCACTGACAATTCCCGGTGTCAAATATGTTGTTGATTCTGGTGTGGTTAAAGAAAGCAGGTTTGAACCTGGCACCGGCATGAATGTTCTCAGGATATGCAGTGTGAGCCAAAGTTCCGCTAATCAGAGAGCTGGTCGTGCCGGGAGAACTGAACCTGGAAAGTGTTACAGGCTGTACTCTCAAAGTGATTTTGAGGGAATGCCTTGTCATCAGGAACCTGAAATTCGCAAAGTTCATCTTGGTGTTGCAGTGCTGAGGATTCTTGCATTAGGTATCAAGAATGTGCAAGATTTTGATTTTGTTGATGCACCTAGCCCCAAAGCTATTGAGATGGCCACCCGAAATCTGGTTCAACTAGGAGCTGTTACACAAAGAGATGATGATACATATGTATTAACTGCAGAAGGACGAAAACTGGTCAAGTTGGGTATTGAACCTAGGTTGGGCAAAATGATCCTCGGTTGCTTTGATCAACGTATGGGTAGAGAAGGTGTTGTGCTTGCTGCTGTCATGGCAAATTCCAGCAGCATTTTCTGTAGGGTTGGTTCTGAAGGAGACAAGCTAAAATCTGATCGCCTTAAGGTGCAATTTTGCCATCCAAATGGTGACCTCTTTACTTTATTATCTGTTTACAGGGAATGGGAGGCTGTGCCTAGGGAAAAAAAGAATAGCTGGTGTTGGGATAATAGTATCAATGCCAAATCCATGAGGAGATGCCAGGAGACTGTGCAGGAACTGGAAGCCTGTCTTCAAAACGAACTAAATATGATCATTGCCAGTTACTGGCAATGGGATCCTCAAGTTCATACCAAGCATGACGAAGTTTTGCAGAGTATAATTCTTTCTTCCCTTGCGGAAAATGTTGCTATGTACTCAGGTTATGATCAGCTTGGTTATGAGGTTGCACTAACTAGGAAGTGTGTCCAACTACACCCTGCCTGTTCGCTTCTGAATTTTGCCCAACGGCCACGTTGGGTAGTTTTCGGGCAGGTCCTTGCATCAACTTATGAATATCTGGTCTGTGTTACTTCATTTGAGTTCAGTTCTCTTTATAGCCTCAATCCTGCTCCTTTGTTTGATTTTCTGAAGATGGATGCCCAAAAGCTAGAAAAGAAGGTTTTGACAGGCTTCGGAATCATGCTACTCAAAAGATTCTGTGGAAAATCTAACTGTAACATTAATAATCTTGTCACGAGCATCAGAACTACTTATGTGGATGAAAGGATAGGCATTCAAGTCATTGTTGATGACAATGAGGTTCTTATATATGCTTCTTCAAGAGACATGAAGAGTGTTACCTGCTGTGTAAATGATGCCCTAGAATATGAAAGTAAGTTGTTGCAGAACGAATGTTTAGAGAAATGCCTATTCAGTGGAGGTTCGGCGGCTTCAGCTTCTATTGCCCTCTTTGGAGCTGGTGCTATGATAAAGCATTTGGAGCTTGAGAAGAGATGTTTGACTGTGGACATATTTCATTCAAATCGAAATGCGATTGATGATAAGGAATTGCTGATGTTTCTGGAGAAATTCACGTCTGGTAGTATTTGTGCGGTGTATAAGTCCTCTGGGATGGGCCAGGACAGCGAGGAGAACAAGTGGGGCAGGGTGACATTTCTTACCCCTGATGCTGCAAAACAAGCTGCATTCTTAGATCAAGTGGAATTCAATGGTAGCTTTCTGAAAGTAGTTCCGTCTAGGAGCAGCATGCATGGCAGTGATCAAAAGATGTTCCGGTCAGCTCTCAGAGCTAAAGTCCAATGGCCTCGTAAATACAGTAGAGGAGTAGCCTTTTTAAAATGCGACCCAAGTGATGTTGCATTTATGATAAATGACTTCTCTGACCTGATGATTGGTGAAAGAATTATCCGTTGTGAGCCAAGCAATAAGTACCCTGACAACTTGGTCATTTCTGGAATTGATAAGGAGATTTCTGAGGCAGAGATACTCGAGGTGTTGAGGGCATCAACAAATAGGAGAGTTCTGGATTTGTTCTTGGTGAGAGGAACTGCTGTAGAAGATCCTCCAGTAGCTACTTGTGAAGAAGCACTTAGGAAAGTAATATCTCCCTTCATGCCTAATAGGATTCCATATGTTAACTCTGTTCGCGTCCAGGTCTTCCAGCCGGAACCAAAGGATGCTTACACAAGAGCAGCTATCACTTTTGACGGAAGTCTTCATCTTGAGGCAGCCAAGGCTTTGGAGCAAATTGATGGCAAGGTATTGCCCGGATGCCTTTCCTGGCAGAAAATAAGATGTCAGCAACTGTTTCACAGCTCTGTTTCCTGTCCTGCACCAGTTTATCATGTTATCAGGAACCAGCTGGATTCCTTACTTGCTAGCCTCCGACGAAGAAACGGTATGTCCTGCTACTGTGTTTCCTTCATATTTCTTACTAACAAACTACATGTTAATTTAATTCATCATTTGCTGGGTTCTTTTGACTATGGAGCTCACTATCCAATTTTTCTTGAAAAATTGGCCCTTGTTAGAAATATTCTGTTTCCATGTCAGTGTAAAAAAGGTGATAGTAGAAATGAAATCTTGAGATCTGCTGGTTATGTCTATGTAAAACTGGGTTGCTTACGTAAAGTGGCTGATTTTGGTTTAAAGTTTAAGCTGAAGTGTCCTGTTTCATGCCTTCAAGTGTTGACTGCTTTTAATATTGTTGTTCACATTCCTGTTGCACACTTCTAAATTTTCTTAGTGGCACTGATTATTGGTTGATATGAAACTTTGTTGTCTTTTATCTCGAGACCTCCTCCACAAGAAGGGGCTTGCAGATCCTCTCTCCATTTTTGTGTTTGATTGTGGATAGGAGAAAACTAGGGAATGCAAAGAGCGGGGGCTTATTCTGCAACCTGTTATGAATGTTATTTGTATCATAATTTAAGATAATCCCGGATTTATTTAACTGGTTGGTGAGAAGAAGCTGTGATTGTTTTGCAGGCGTGGAATGCAACCTCGTGAGAAATGATAACGGTTCCTATAGAGTTAAGATATCTGCCATTGCTACAAAAGTTGTGGCAGAGATGAGAAGGCCATTGGAGCAACTTATGAAAGGCAAGATTGTAGATCACGTGGACATTACTCCAACAGTTGTTCAACTTCTCTTCTCTCGCGAAGGAACTAACATTATGAACAGGATTCAGTGGGAGACAGGAACCTATATTCTTTTTGACAAGCATAACCTACTTGTACGAATCTTTGGCTCTTCATATAATGTTGATAGGGCGCAGCAGAGATTAATAGATTCCCTTCTGGCGCTACATGAAAGCAAGCAACTTGAAGTTCATCTTCGTGGACAACATTTGCCTCCTGACCTGATGAAAAGAGTTGTTCAGACGTTTGGACCAGATCTTAATGGCCTTAAAGAAAAGGTGCCTGGGGCAGAATTCTCTCTGAACACAAAGCGCCATTGCATCTGTATCAATGGTAGTAAAGACTTGAAGCAAAAAGTTGAGGACTTAATCTGTGAAATTTCTCAAAGAAGCGGTCCACCAACTCAAATGATGGGAGATGAGGCTGACTGTCCTGTTTGCTTGTGTGAACTGGAGGATCCTTATAGACTTGAAGCTTGTGCTCATTTATTCTGTCGGTCATGCTTGCTTGAGCAATGTGAGTCCGCGATCAAAAGCCGGGAAGGTTTCCCCGTCTGCTGTATGCGTCAAGGTTGTAGGGAACCCATTTTGCTTGCTGATTTGAAGTCGCTATTGTCGAGTGACAAGTTGGAGGAACTTTTCAGGGCGTCATTGGGGGCTTTTGTGGCAGCCAATGGGGGTACCTACCGCTTTTGCCCCTCACCCGACTGCCCTTCAGTTTATCGTGTTGCAGATCCTGGTATGGTTGGTGAACCTTTTGTCTGTGGTGCATGCTTTGTGGAGACGTGTACTAGATGCCACCTCGAGTATCATCCATACCTTTCATGTGAGATGTACCAGGAGTTTAAAAATGACCCCGATTCCTCTCTAAAGGAATGGTCCAAGGGAAAAGAGAATGTCAAGAAATGTCCAGTTTGCAGCTTTACAATTGAGAAGATAGATGGCTGCAATCATATCGAGTGTAGGTGCGGGAAACATGTTTGCTGGGTTTGTTTGGAATTCTTCGACAGCAGTGAGAATTGCTATGGCCATTTGAGGAATATTCACCTGTCCATTACATGAGAACTAGAGTACCATAGTTTATGAAGCATTCATGTGAATATTTGCCTGTCTATGTAACCCTGACCTTTTTATGTAAATATATATATCTATGTTTATGTAATAAACCCCCTCTTGTGAGACAGTACTATTTGCTCCTATATGTATACAAAACACCCACATGCATATATTTGTGTGTTCAGAACCTTTGATGTTGCCTGTGAACAGTTAAATGGCGTTATTACAAGAATACAGTTTCTATCTAATTTGTAGCATTTGGTTAATTCTGTTTTTCCAACATCATATTCGGGACAGGGTAGGAGTAGCCTACAAGATGTAGGAAGCGAGGCTGAGATGGTTTGGGCATGTGAAGAGAAGTACAGATGACCCAGTGAGGAGGTGTGAGAGGTTGGCCTCGGTGGGTCTGAAGAGAGGTAGAGGTAGGCCAAAGAAGTAACGGGAGAGGTAATTAGGCAGGACTTGGTGTTGCTCCAGCTCATTGAGGACATGACCCTTGATAGGAAGGTGTGGAGGCCGAAAATTAGGGTAGAAGGTTAGTAGGTAGTCGTGTGTGTCTTCCCCGTGCCAACAGGATTAGTAGTTAGCCTCGTATTCTATTAGTGATAAATCTCTATTACTACATGTTCATTACGCTTGTTTTTTAAATATTTTGTTGTTACTGCGTGTTGCTAGTGCTTTCGTTTCATCTTTTCTTGAGTCGGGGTTTTTTCGGAAACTTCTCTACCTTCAAGGTAGGGGTAAGGTCTGCGTACACGCTACGCTTTCCAGACCTCACTCGTGGGATTATACTGGGTTTTTTTGTTATTGTTGTTGTGTTTCCAACATCATAGTACTATAAGAATAGCTGATAAAACCAATCTTCTCAATTGCAAAACAAAGTGTTTCTATGTACTCCTGGTTTTTAATTGGATGCAAGAAAGGAGAAAAAAGTCTGTGAATTAAAGCAGGTATCTGCAGCCAATTGCAGCTATGCCTAAACATAATGCAACAGCCATAAACCATGTTACACTATTTGCAGCATTCTTATCTTCATCCTCTTTTGTCCTGTGCATTCTATCAACATGCTGCTGCTGCTGCTGTTGTGTTTTTAACTGCAGGATTTGAAACTCAAGAACTTTGATCCAGTTCTTATAAGCAAGCGATCGTGCTGATTCTTCTATCAGAAAATTCGAAAGTGCATTTTTTTCTTTATGCAGTTCTTGATACTTCCTCTCTGCCTCTCTTGCTCGTGTTTGTGATCGTCTCAACGCCTTTAGAAGCTCGATCCTGTCACTCCCCAGTTCTTGTTTAGGCTCGATATTCGCCTCCTTGTGATCATCCTCCTCCTCCTCCACCCTCCATACGTTATTCGTCGGTGATAGCACTGTTTTATCAGGGCCAGAAAATACCTTGAGAGGTGGAGGCAAGTCACAATTTTGCATAAGATCAAGACTAGATTTTTGGCCAAACATGTAATTCATAGTCATCTCATCTTTGATCAACCCCATAGGACTTAACTTCTGGTTACTCATCAACCAACCTGCCATCATCCCAACTATCTTGTTTTTGGCTTAAACTTGCAAACTTTGATGAAATATGCCAATAACTTAAGAAAGGGAGAGAGGGAAGTTGGTGAGGGGGTGGGTGGGGGATGAACTAGAGGGTAGTTGTTGGATAGGGGGATGGATTGTCAAAGGGATCAAGAAAGTGAAAAAGAGAGGCCATAAAATCAAGAGATTTTATTGGATAATAGGATTGGTGGGACCCAAAATTTTGGTGAAGAGGCATAATCTGGTTGGTTGGATAACTTTTCAGTTTTCTAACATAATTTAGGAAGATGCGTGTAAGAACTAAGAATAAAGAGAGGGGATGGTTTTTTTTTTTTTTTTTGGTTTGGTTGGGGGGGAGGGGGAATTCTTTCCCTCTGAGTATAAGCAAAGATAATATACAAAATTAAAGAGAATAGATTCTAATTGGACTTACCATGGAAGCTAGCTCCTCGCCTCCGAGGGTTGTGGTCGGATGGATAGGATCAATTCACCCATAAGTAAAGGTCTCAAGTTCGAGCCCCGGGAATGAAAAAAATAAGGTAGGGACCATTTCTCCTTTAATGAGTCATACGCAACGCAAATTTGAATTAATTTAAAATTCAAAGTGAATACTAAATACTGGGTGAGAAACCAAAAAAAAAAAACAGATGTCGGCTCCTCCATTTGTCCTAAGCTAAAGAAATGAGTAAGCTTCTAATGACGCATTGTTCATTTTAAGCTAAATATCTATTAAGCACAAACATTAGACAAAAGATTTAAGAAAGAAAGAAGAATTGAAAATCATTTTGCTGATTAAATAGAGTCGGAGGAAGGAAGAAAATGGTTATTTAAAGATATCAGGTAATGACCTTTCGGAATATCAAAAAATGAAAAAATGGAGAACTTCGCTTGGTCCTTTTTATTTGTTGTTTAAATACACCCGTTAAGATGTTGGACTAAAATGACTCAAAGATACTCTTAATATGGTGTGATATTGTCCACTTTGAATTAAACTCACACGATTTTCTCCAGAAGGTCTCACACCATTAATAGTATTCAACTCCTTATAAGTAGCTTAATTTTCTTTTTCACTTTCCACGTGGGATTTTGTTCACATACATCCAACAATTTTCTCTTTGAACTAATTTATACATGATCCATCATCGTTTATGGGCAAATTTAAAGATTAACTGTGTGCCATCCACATGACCGGAGTATTTACGGTCACCGAAGCCAATGAGAGGCTGTGTACGCATCTTTGAAGCTAGGGGTAAAGGTAGTAAACCGGTTCATAGACGGAAAAATGCACTAAGTCGGGCCCTACGTCATCACTGAGCCATCTCTATATTCGTCCCGCCAAATCATTGGCTATGATGCCATTTGTTGGGATCAAAATAATCACGGTATCATTAGCCTTTTATCTTTTCTCAAACTTTTGAGGGAGTATTTGGAAAATTGAATAGATAATTTATAGGAGTAAGGGTAGATCAATTTGAGGGGAAAAAAAAATCATCAATGCCTTCTTGATTTTCTAAACCAACAGTTACTTTGAAACTAAATTTGTTTGGGAAAAACAAAAAATAAAAAGGACCAAAGGAGCATCACATAATCTGTATACCATAAATTTTCTTGGAAATTAAGTTTTTGTCATAAAGTATGTTACATTCTTGAATTTCGGCATTGAGACTTAGGACCCGTTTGTCCATAGATTTTATTTTATTTTTCCAAAAAAAAAAAAATCAAAAATATGTTTGTCTATGAAATTTTGCAAGTTTTTGTAGATTTTTTGAAAATGAGTTTTTCAAAAAATAATTCGAATTTTTTTTTTCCCACTCACAAAACTGAAATATCTTTTTCCAAAAATTACAATTTTTTATGTCCAGACACTTACTTAGTTTGTTAATTGACTGTTATACGTCCCTAAAGTAACGTGTGTAACTTACTTTAAAATCGAATATTTTTCTTTGCTTGTTTGAGGGGAGCGTTGAAATGAAACCAATAATGGAAGAGTAAAGTCATAACCAATGTGCAATGGAGTAGAATATATGCAAATAAACACATTTATTACAAGAACCTTAAATAGTTATATTCTGTAATTATTAAGAACTAAGCCTCTAGTTTTGGTGCGAGGAATAACTTGCTATCATGTTTTAATTTTATGAACACCTCCTTGTTATTATGCTGTAAGCCAATGCCAACTAGTTTTTCCAGTTTATCTCTTGATATCCAAAACAAGAGGCTCATTCTTTTGTCAAACATTAATTGGAAAAGTCACACTGTATAACCGCTCTTAAAATAATAACCGCAATATATATATATATATATATATCTGTCTC
>AWOL01S0017407.1:27996-72694 GCA_000715115.1 Nicotiana otophora
TCCCCCCCCAAATATTAATGCCCTTAATAGTATCACAAATTAAAAATAAAATCTTTTTAATCAAAAGCTACTTATACTATCACAAGGAAGTGGGAAGGTTCAAAAATAAAGATAGCAACATTGTTTGACCATATTGTACTGACGATATAAAAAATAATTATATAATCAGGTATTTATCAGATAAGTAATTTGTTTTAATAAATATTAATCGATAATTTGTTAAAATAGAAACTGACGTGCTATGACATGTTAAATTCACTAATAATGTAAAAAGTATTTATACGGGCAGTATAGTACACATGAATCTCGAACTTTTTATAAGCAATTAAACAAAAGAACCTAATGGCAAACGCAAGTTAAGGGTCATTTTCTTTAATTTTGTTTCTATGGTGAAGCTTAATGGGTGCTTCAAAAAATTGAATAGTGGACCTACTTGTTCACCTGTCCACAACGCCTATCCACGCCTCAAGTCAAGGCAAAAAAGTAAAATAAAAATATTCACTTGTGTAATAAAATCTTGAATTTTGGTGGATGTCCATAACTATCAAAACATTAATGCTCACTACTCTTCTTCATTATCTCCATAACTTTCACTATTAAAATACTGATGAAGTTATGATTGTAACTCCGTAACCTCTCCATCCTCATGATCTTCCTCCCTGATCTCAAATGCTTAATGATATATTCAATGATATATTTTTTCACTTTTCATGCCTATATAAAGGCCTTGTAATAGATGGAAAGATTAATACAATTGAAGAAGAAATAAGAATCTCTCATCTCATTCTCTCTATATCTCTATATCTCTTAGCTCGTTTTTCCTTGTTCTATATTGTTACTTTGAACTATATTTTATAACACGTTATCGACACGATTGTTCTCTGCGACAATCCTTCTCAACCTTTAGGAAATGTGTCGCAACAAAGTTGATATGTTTTTGTATTACCATAGCGAAGTAACACTATAGCTTCTAATGTGTAATCCTGTAGGATTTCGTATGGACAGTGAGACAAATGTTCTATGAATTATTTTTTTTTGAGTAAGTGGTTCATCATTCCAAGGTATGCTCCTAAGTATATAATTTTTGTGCTTACTTAAATACCAATTGGAAGGGTTAATATATGGCAATATAAATATCTTCTGGACATATACGTATCATACTTGAGTATCGTTTTTCATATAGCTACAACTCAAATATTTATTTCATTCATATTGGATGGTTCATAGTCATACATAAAGTATATCTATCTAGATGGTTTATTATTACTTACAATACTAAATTATTTTATGAAATAATAAAACATATATGGTTTATCATCTATCTTGAAGGATTTATCATGTAATAGTTCTTTAAGTTGAATGTCTTACATTAGAAATTATCTTTGAACTATAACTTAGTTACACGACATATATGGTTGCCAGAGTGATGTAATATTTTCATATGTTCTTCGGTAAGAGTTAGGTATGTAACCAATTTATTTTACTTCGATTTGGCAAATGGGATATACTTATATCATTACAATAATTTTGTAATCATCCAAACTTATGAATTATCTCTTTACTGATTTTACTATAATTGGCTTTGGCTATAAGTATTTAAGTATTTTATATGTGATTATTTTAAGATTGATATACCTACGTTTGTTAAGAGGAAAAAGGCGTCTGATTCCACTAGTCTTTATGTTAGTTTGCATTTGAATTTCACTGACTTTTACACTTGTTGGCTTGAGAAAATGTTAATGCATGATATAGTAGACTATATCTAAACTATATATTTTGATAGATTTACATATAGTATATTAGTACAAGAAGTATGTACTATACTAAATTTTTCATTGATGATAGTTCTTATCAAATTAACATGTTAAATCATTTCTATATGGAAAGCATATAGTAGTAGATAGTAGACAGAGATTTATCTACTATTTTTTTGATTCCCTGATTGACTTAAAGGTTCTGCTATATCTCTTTGTTTTTCTAGAGAGTATAATACTTAGTTTTCACAAAAGTGCATGGCAACTAGTAGTACTATTATTCTATTTGATACATTATTTTTCCTTAATGTTCTGGTCATATCACTCTCATCTTGAAGAAGGCTTATTGCAGCAAAGACCACATGTGAATTTTCAATATTATTTTATATTTTCATATATCTGTTTGACACTAATTATTTAGCTGATTTGAGTAAATAAAAGTCTATTGTTGATAATTATATCCAAATGACATTATGAAGAGTTTAACTCAAGAGGTAAGCATTTTTTCCGTATTTGAAATTGTTTTTGTCCTTTACTATTAATGATATCAACTTCAATGAATCAAGTCGCAATGCACCACGAGGGTAAGAAATCGGGATCAAGTCCTGATGCTCCATGATGATAAGAGTTGTGTTTGAGTCCCAATTCATTATGGCTTAACATGCCTTTATATTGGTAAGACATTGGGTTTGAGTCCCAATGTACCATATTGATTACATAATGATGACTAAAGAAAAATAACATATTTTTTTATGAAAAGGCATGAAGCGTGTCCCACTTGATTTGCTCCATTCTTGAAGTGAATGTGGTATCGATGCATAATAAGTCTAAATAAAGATAAATGATTGACGAATGAATATGGGCGTGCCAAAGACCAAAATACTAATAGTCATCATTATGGTAATTGTAATAAGAAAAACAATAAGGGTTCTCAAGATAATTCTTCAAAAGTAAAGGAAATATATATCAATATGGTCTGTAAATATGAGGTACATTAAGATGATTATGGTCCATTCTTTGAAAATGTGACTTGTAATAAGCATTGTAATTTGTAAATGCAGACCCATTCCTGAAAGTGAATGTGAAAAGATATATGTGAAACAAATTATGCAAAAGAATGTATTTATGCATGGTTGAATCAATACTACAACTCACCTATACGGGAGGTTTGAGAGAAGGAAAGATAATGAATATTACTATGTAGTTACATGAATATGTCATTGATCGCGTACATGTGATACACGAAAAGTATTTTGGCATGCCTTATAAAAGTTATTAAAGACAAAATTAAAGCAAAAAATAATTTTGCTTATGATGATTTGATCATGACAATTATTATTATATGATTTTCTCCGTAAATGAGATATTCACCATATGGATGGTGTGACAAAATGTAACGACCCGACCGGTCGTTTTTGAGCTCTAGCGCACCATTCAACTATTTGAGCCTTGAGTAGCTTCAGTTCAGATGTTATGACTTGTACGTGTGGTCAGAATGGAATTTCGGGAAGTTCAGAGTAGATTTAAAAAGAAAAATTCTAATTTTGGAAGCTTTAAGTTGGAAGAATTGATTAAGATGTGACTTTTGAGTAAACGACCTCAGAATTAAGATTTGAAAGTTCCAATAGGTTTGTATGATGATTTCGGACCTGAGCGTATGTTCAGGTCGAGAGTCGGGTGGTTTGGGAATATTTCGGTGCTTATTACGGAAGGTTGACATTTTGAAGGTTTAAGAATTTTCTAAGTTTGGGGTTGGAGTGGATTTTTGATATTATCGATGTCCGTTTGGGATTTTGAGTCTGAGAATAGTTCTGTATGGTGATTCTGATCTTCGGAGCGTGTCCGTATGTTGATTTGGAGGTCCTTAGGTTATTCTGACATCAATTGGAGAAAGTGGAAAATTTGGAGGATTTTCGGGAAGTTTGACCGGGAGGAGGCTTTTTGATATCTGGGTCAGATTCCGATTCTGGAAGTGGGAGAAGGTCCGTAATATCAATTATGACATGTGTACAAAATTTGAGATCAATCGGACTTGATTTGATAGGTTTCGGTGTCGAATGTAGAATTTTAAAGTTCTAAAGTTCATTAAGCTTGAATTGGGGTGTGATTCGTAGCTTTAGCATTGTTTGAGTGATTTGAAGGCTCGAATAAGTTTGTAATGTAATTTGGGATGTGTTGGTATATTTAGTTAAGGTCCCGAGAGCCTCGGGTGGATTCCGAATGGTTAACAGATTTATTTTAGACTTAGGAGATGCTGAAGCTGGGCAGCAGCTGGTGTAACCGCTTCTGCGGAAGTTGGTCGCAGAAGCGATCTCGCAGAAGCGAGGTTAGGTCCGCATAAGCGGCTTGGGCAACCTGGGTGTGAGGTCGCAGAAGCGGAGTTGGGCAGTGCACCTGCGAGTGCGCAGAAGCGAGGTCATGACCGCATATGCGAAAAGTCGTCTGGGTAGTGAAGTTTTTATAAAAACGGGAGTTTGGCCCATTTCATCTCATTTCGTCCATGTGAGCTGATTTTGGAGCACTTTTGAAGTGTCATCTTCATCAACTATAATGGGGTAAGTGATTTCTTCACATTGTGAGTTAATTACATGGGTTTTATATGGATTCAAGCATAAAAAGTGGTAGAAATTGTGAGATTTTGAAAGAAAACTAGAAATTGATATTTTTGGACTTTACCACGAAATTGGACATGAAATTTGGAATAAATCATATATTTGAGTTCGTGCTATTATGGATAAAGTTTATCTTCAAAAATTTTCGGAATCCGGGCACATGAGCCCGAGGGTTAATTTGTATCAACTTTTCGAGCGGAGTTGAGAATTGTTTAAAATGATTAATTATGGGTATGAGAATATATTTTGATTGGTTTGCACAATTGTTTGAATAGTTCTGGATTGATGGCCATCGATTTGCGGTGATAAAAAGGCTTTGGAGCCGGTTATGGAACTTCGGAGCTAGGTAAGTCTCCTGTCTAACTTTGTGAGGGAAACTACCCCTAGGTGATAATTATTATTATGTGCAACTAGTTGTGGGTGCTACGTACGCACGAAGTGACGAGAGTCCGTACGTAGCTAAGCATGTTATGTCCGGGTAGACTTAGGATCTTATCCGTGATATTTAATTTATTTGAACTCATTCTGCTGGCATAACTAATTTAAGTTATAATTGAACTTGAATTAGAAATAAACGTATGTATATTAGGCCAAACCTTGACACTTTAACTTTTGGACAAGTTAATTGAGAAATGCTAACAATTATATTCATTTTATGCTCTTGTGTTGTATTGTAAACACGTGTCTCGCAATTCGGTGAACTTCTTTCCTTTTCTTGTGGAGCGGGCCGAACGCCTCGCCAGTATATAGGTGCATCTATGGTTCGTGCCGCTCGACTCTCGGTAGTGTACACATTATTATGGATCGGGCCGAACGACCTCGGCATAATCGTGCGTTATATCGTTGGTAGTTCGAACATTCACGAGATTATCTTTCTGCTGATGCTTGACATAATATACGATGCTCCTTATTTATTTATTTATTTATTTATTTGATAATGGCACTTGATAACCTCTGAGCTATTAAGGCAGGATACAAGATTGAGAAACTTATACTTTGAAAGAAATAATTGGAAGGTTATGCACTTTACAGATTTATCTTATTATTACCGTACGCTGTATATCTGTTAGTATATTGCTTTATTGGACCTCTAGTAAGTGTCGATGTTAACCCATCGTCACTACTTCTCTGGGGTTAGGCTAGATACTTACTAGATACGTGTTGATTTACGTACTCATGCTGCACGTCTGCACTAAATGTGCAGGAACTGACAGGTTCACTTGGTGATCATCCTGGCACGTAGGCGCACCCGTTGAGGAGAATTTATTTGAGTTGCATTCCAGGCCATGCATCGCAGTCCACCGAGTCTCCATTGTACTATTTATTTTATTCTGTATTATTATATTTGGGACAAACATTGTATTAATATTGTACTCCTTAAAAATTGCTCATGCACTTGTGACACCGGATTTTGGGATTTTTGCTGGTTGATCATTATTGTAGATCACGTATTTATAATCATTTCCCCCTACAAATTCTATTTTATACTGTTTAAGTAATGGAGATTATGATCTTGAGAGAAATAAATGAGTAAATAAATTGATAAATTAACGTTGGCTTGTCTGACGGCGGTGTTAGGCGCCATCATGACCTATAGTGGATTTTGAGTCGTGACAACTTGGTATCAGAGCGTTAGGTTCACTTAGGTCTCATGAGTCATGAGAAAATCTAGTAAAGTCTTGCGGATTGGTACGAAGATGTCTGTACTTATCTTCGAAATGCACGTTGTCAACTAGACATTGAGGAGTTGTATTGGTACTGCAGACGTGGTGCAGGATATTTTTCCCTGCATGTTCGGGCAGGCTATTATCATCGCCTAGCGGAAGGATGTTCTTTTGTTCCATCTCAGTATCTGTATTTTCTATGATTTCGAGACAATGCACAGATTACGATGGTGTTCATGCATTATTATCGCACAGTGTTGGTGTAACGGTAGGGTGCTCGGTTATGTGTTGAGGTAGTGAATGTCTCGAAAGGGGGATTTCTCAGTGCATGGTTTAGAGGTTCATCATTTAATTCCAGACTGTGGCTCGAAAGGGGGTGCTGAGACTGTGGATGTTTAAGTTTTTGGTTGAAGGGGTTACAAGACTTTGGTATTTTTGAGCGTGGAGGAATTTTCATTGTGATGCGGTGTCGTCATCCTTGTTTGAATACATTATGGTTCGCCAGTGTTATGGTCTTCTTCGATTTTGCCTTCGGGATAGGGTGTTGTGAAATGGTGCCTGAAGGGCGGTTGTCAGAAATAGCGGGGTGCAGCAGTTGAAGATCGAGTTGGTATTTCTAATGTGATGGCTCAAGGAAGATGATCTTCTAGGAGGCTGAGAGTTGGTAGAAATTTATTAGCTCAGGTGCTACAGAGATGGATTTTGATTTGATGCAACATTTGGGTAACGAAGAATGAGGAAGGACACGTGGGAGGTGCCTTATAGTGGTTGAATTACTAGCAGGTCAAGTATGAGAAGCGGAGGTCGAGAATTTGCTTAAAGGAGATAGATTGACCGAAGTGGGAGAGTCAGAGTAGCCTATGGATTATGCGGTAGGATAACCACATACCTTGAGAAAGTGTTGAACGGTTTGGGAATCGTGATGGAAGGCGATTTGGTCTACGTATTTTATTTGGGAATGATGGTTATTGTACGGAGAAAGATTGAATATTTCAGAAAGGAGTTTGCTTGAAATGAAGGGGGTGTGAAGAGTTGATTATCGTTTTGGATGCAATATGATTTGAGTTTGGATGATATTTTTAAACTCTCAGTTGATGTCAATAGGGAATGAACGGACTTGTACAGCTGGTGGACGAGTATGGGCTAAGGAGGTTTACTGAATGCATGGTAGTTGCACCAGTGCAGCGTCGTCGGAAGATATCGGCATGGAAGTTTACAGATGGGTTATCTCCTGCGAGCAGGATAACAGTTATGTGATGATGATGAAGCTTCTACGAAGAATTTTACTTGCTATCCGGTAAGAGGTCGAATATGTGATTGCGGCTGATAGTTCAGAATTTTCATGGAAAGCTTAACAAAAAGATTTTGAGAATTTGGCGAGTTTAACTGTGCGAGATCACGGTAATTGAGAAGGGGGAATCATTTCGGGCCCTATGTTATGTGATGGTATCTTAAAGCTAAGTGGGGGAGCCCCACCGTCAATGATTGGATTGCGTGCTTGTTTGTTTGTGCGGTTTCTGGCTATCGGTGCATTGGCGAATTATTTTGACTAACAAAAGAAAACATCAGGAGTAATTAGAGCAAGAAACTTAATGAATGTGTGCTAAACTTCGTCTTATCGATTCAGGTGTAGGTTTTGGGAAGACTCAGAATTTATGCTTCTTGTGGATGTAAGGTGCAAGGAAAAGAATTCAACCGATTGCTTCTTTGAGAGGGTATTCATGTGCTAGCAAAGCGTTGGAGTTTAGTTATGTTCGGGATCAGGTCGGAGTGGGAGACTCTCAACAACGGTCCAGTGAGTTCAAGGATTTAAGTATGGTGCCTAAGGATTTCAGGTCCGTTGTGTGACTAAGGATCGAGTTTTGCAGTGGATTGTGAATGGGACTTGGAGTGTTCTATGTTATCACTGGGTAAGCAGTGCAGTATTTGGGGGAAAGAAGGAAATAACCTCGGATTCACGGAAGGTCTTTCAGAATAGGTATACCAGTAGAGATGATATTGTGCGCATGAGGAATGTATGAGTTAGTTCATGGGTATTGAGACGATGTGGTCTCGTGTAAGTGGTCACTCGGGAAGAGTGTTATAGTTTCGCTATGATTCTTGAATGGATCTGCTATTATTTCTAAGGAAAGTCGAGAGTGAATTGGAAGAAGTTGGTTTGGTTAGTAATGGTTGAATCAGCATGACTGTAGCAATGATCGGTTCCTTCAGCGTGTGAAGTTACACATGTGGTTAGTGGTTACATGCAGGCTCGATAGCCACCACAACTTGATTAATTTGGAAGGTATTTGATTCAGATGGCTTTGTGGTGTAAATAGATTCCGGGAGAGTTATGGCGGGTAGATCACGACTTGAGGACTGTATTTTCTGCGGTTTGGGAATTCAGTTGCACATTACATTGGTTCTTCTGAAATGAGCTAAGCGAAAGGTTCCTAGCCAATGAACTATTCATTTTACTAGTAGTTCAGGAGTTATGATGAAATATGGTATTCTCGCATAGCGGCATTTCAGGTGCAGTAAGCGGCTTGGGAATCGAAAGTAGAGGATCAAGGCTGCGGGTCGGTGTTGATAAGAATGTCACGAGCTCGGACGAGTAGGAAAGAATTTAGATGGTTAGAGTGAGATGGCGTTATCTTAGTGTCGCATGAGAATGGTATTCTGTGGAAGAGACATTGTGTATTGATTTGCGAATTATGATTTGCTTTTTAGAATTAGTACAAATGGTGGTATGGATGTGCAGACTTGACTACCTGAGCGGAAGGTCGTGGGAGAGTACCCCACGGGGAAATTGTACGAGTGTGTCATGCTAGTAACTTGATGGTTAAAGATTGAAACCAAGTATAGAGATTTTTGGTACTATCGCTAATGTGAGGGTTGATGCCTGGAAGGCGCTCCATTCCTTTGGTTGTGAACTATGGGGGTTGTGCCGGATTGAGACGACTTGATTATTCGCACGTGTGTTGAGGTCCGGTGTAGCTTGTGGAGTTACGTGAGCAGGATGGCTCTCGAGATGCATGTCATTTATTGCACCTTAGTTGTGCTTGGGTTTGTAGCGTATGGCACTATCCGTCTCCCCAGGAAGTTGTATTATGCACTCGACGTGCGTGTGGTTGATATTCGAGTGTTTTTGTAAGGGCAAGCATTACGACTTGATGTATATTTTATTCTTGATTGTTATGTGCAGATCGGGTGGCACGCCGCCATAGGTATATGTTATTTGGATCGGGTTGCACGCCGCAACAATGTCATGTTAGATCGGGTTGCACGCCGCAACAATGAGATGTTGAGCACGATTCCATATGTTTGTTTCTGTGTATTTTGTTTCTCATTTACCGAGGGGAGTTCATAGCGTCTGTTCGATCGTTTTTTAAGTTACGCGGAAGTTCTATTCCAGAGTTCGCCTTTCCTTATATATCGCATTCAAGTTTGTAGCCTGTTGGCGTCGTTGATGGTAGTCTATAATCTCGTATTTTAGTCGCTTATTGCACTCTAATTACTGCACTTTAATTGAGTTTGAGCTTTAATTGCTAGTGTTTTGCACTAATTGTGTGTTTTATGCCTTGTAGGAGTGATTCCGATCTATGTAGATGTTATGGAATGAATTCAAGCTATTTTGGAGCTTTGAAATCCGAGTAAACGCCCAAGGATTAAGTTGGGATCATGTTCGGGGATCAACGGATGCTAGTGCACTTTAAGAACGAAACGAAGAATCGATCAGGCATACTGCGCATTGTCCAGTAAAATGCACATAACGTTTCGCTCAGAAATCCGGTTGGGCTCCACAATATATAATTAGAAAGCTATTTAAAAGGGAAAGAACTCTCATGTTTTACATTTTCCCAAATTCCCAACTTCCGCATCGCATGGTGCGGCACAGCTGTGTAAAATGTGCACAGACTCCATTTTGTAAATTGTTCTGGAAATTGACACTAGTGCGTCGCATAGTGCGGCGCGGTAGTACAAAATTCTTAGAGGATGTTCCCAATTCCGCTAAAAAGAGATATTTTTATCCGAGGTTCATTTGGGGGATAGTTAAATACACGGGAAAAACACCATTTCTGCACTTTTTGACATACCTTAGACCTAAGGAAGCTAAGGAGAAGAGGGAGAAGCAAGAGCACAAGGATTCCATCATTCCTTCCTCACTCAAGATCCGGGTTTGGATTATATTTATGTTTTTCTATACTTTTATTCCATTTGTGAAAAACTTCTCCATGTCTATGGAGTAGATCCTTTTGGGATTTAATGGATTTGGTGTATTGATGATTGTTTGTGGATTATAACTCTATTTTTATGTATTTGAATGGTTTTTGGAAGATTTAATTGTTGCATCTATATTCACTTGTTCTTGTAATCAAAAGAGGCATAACTTGTGATATCTTTGCATTATATTGTTGGTTGAGTTCATAGATTCTTCTAAGTAATTGAAAGAGGCTAGTTGAATCATTGGTTAAACCTATTTAGGAGGATAATCGAAAGAGGTTCTCCTAAAGACCAATCCATTACGAATTCTTGCATATTTTCACCGAGCTTAAATTGGTTCATATTGTGAGGTTGAAACTTAATCGAGAGAGGAGTTTATACTAAACATTTGTACTGATAATTAAGTGAATTGAAGAGACTCACTTGAACATTAGAAGTGACTTATCTAAAGTTAAATCCCAAACAATTATCTTGCAATTATTCTGTCAAACACTATTTTCTCCCATTGATAAATTCCTTACTTACCTTTGTTGTGATTGTCATTAGTCAATAGTTTACATTCTTAGTTAATTTTAATTCTTAATTGTATAAATCTCAACTGTTGATCCTCCTGGATCGCAATCGAGTTACGAACTATGAGAATACTGTTTAAATTCAATCCTTGTGGATACGATATTTTACTATACTATCTTTGACTAGCGAGCACAATTTAAGTGTGTGTTTTGCGCTCGTCAAATTTTGGCGTCGTTGCCAGGGATTGAAAATCAATAGTGTTTGAAATAGTTTGTAGTGCTAATTTAGGAATTAGCTTCTATTGTTTTCTTTTATATTTAGTTTTGTTTGGTGAACTTCTCTTCAAGATTTCTTTTGTTAAAGAAATCTTGAAGAGCATATTCTTGATATTGAACTCTAAAAGATGTGAAGATGGAGTACAACCAACCTGGGAAAACGGTTGAAGAGTTAGTAGCTAAATATTATCAGCGGTGTGCTATGTGTTTTAAATGAGGTGGAAATCATCTATGGGTTGATTGTCAAGCAAGTAGGTATTCTTCCTATGGTTCATCTTACATGTATGAGGATTCATATGGGCACAATTCTGACTCTGGTTGGGATGAATACCCTTATTATGGCTGGAATGCAAGCAAAGTGAGACAACCACCTCAAGCGGAGAATGTTAGTTTAGAAGAGCTTATGTATAAGTTCATTAATAAGGTGGAAGAAATATCTACACACGATGATGAAGCCACTAAAAATCTAACAATGCAAGTGAATCAACTAATAAGTACACTTTCAGAAAGGTCATTGCATTGTGATAGTGAATACATAGAGGAGATTTCCTGTGAGAATAAGCCTACCCGAGATGATGAACATCTACAAAGAGAATTTTTCTCTCTGCAAGAGAACTCTTTTTCAATTGAGATGATTGAAGATGGGGCTTTGGTTGATTGTGCATCAATAAAAGAAGAATTCAAATCCCCATGCACCTATCCACATTAAAATTTTTTAGTAAAAGAGAATGAGGAACAAATGGTCTTGGATACCAGAGGAATACTCACATGACCTTTCTTCTTCATTTTCTTATTCTAACCTTGATCGTGTGGATTTTATTTTTAGGGATTTACCGGAATATGCAAGGATTGATCTTGTGAATGAATGCAGAAACAAGTTGATGATAATCCTACAAGAACAATCCAACGCTCAAAATGAGGCCAAGAAAGAAAGAAAAGAGCGGGTCTTTCAAATATCCCTAAAGGACTTTGGCCTGATGATCTCCATAAGAATCCCGAGGAGCGAAATCAAAAAATGCATTCAGAATTAGGGGTGGAGTTCACAAGTTCTCGAAAACGGAAAAAGTCCAGAGGAGTTTTCTTTACCTCTTGCTTTTTATTTGTGTGTCATGGGGACATGCCACAATTTAAAGTGTGGGGTGGAGATGTAAATATGTAAATAACTATTTGTTTTTGTTTCTTGTGTGTGTTTTCGTTTCTTTTGATTGAAATTATAAAGTCGAAAAGAAAAGACAAAAAAGATTTTATTTTGTAATTAGTGTATTAATTCCCCCTTGATTTTTCTTTGTGCCGCGATTCTTTTCCAAGGGTTTTTTTGAACCGGGCGTAGTTAGTTTTAATTTATTTTAGGAGTAGGAAATCTTGTGCTGTGATTTTAAATGGAAGCAATATCTGTTGACTTAATTATGCCTTGAGAATAATAAGCGCTTTAGTTGTGACGCTTCGGCTTAGTTTTTTGACTCTTTTATAAGCACCTTAAATTGTATAATCTTAACCTTTCTTAACTGCTTTGACTAGAGTATCTTGATGAGTATGATCCTGAGTGAGTCTTGTGCCATGTGTGTGTGAGATTTTGCATATTTTGTGCATTGCATTTGTTGTCTAGAACTTGCCCCGTATGTTTGCAAAGCGAAATAGTAGTTCATTCAATCTTGAAAGTGATATAGGCTTTTATTTGTTGAGCCATCTATATATTTTACCCACCAAATTGTTATGTATCGTAGGTAACCCCATTGAGCCTGTAATCCTGTTTATTAGGTAATCACATTACAAGCCTTACCCTTTTGTTTGAATTGACCATCTATTTGAACCATTTACCTCTCGTGAGCACTTGAAATTGGTATGAACTTTGTAAAAGTTGAAGTGTGGGGTAGTTGGTTTGGCTTTTGAGTGGAACTATTGAAATAAGAAGAAAGGTGTAATGTTTTGAAAAAGTAAGAGCCACTTGAATTGGAAAAAAGAAAAAAAAATATAGTTGTATCGTTGTGCAAAATATTCATTGATAAGTGGTAACTCTTGATGTAATTGTGCTTAAAGAAGTGAGAGTAAAGTATAATGTTGTTAAGGTGGAGTTATGGTTTGAAATACGTGTGGGGTTTTGAAAGGTAAAGTGTATGTATTAAAGTACTTAGGGAGGTGTAGTCACTCTTATATCTAAATGTATCCTACCCGTCCCGCAGCTTACATTATAACCAATTAAAGTCCTACTTGATCCTTAACTTAATATATGTACTCCTCCCCTAGAGTACATATATACATATATATATATATATATATATATATATATATACATATATAATGGACCTCACCCGATGGGTGGCCATAATTCAAATCAGAAAAACTCCCAGATATACTGGCCCTTTGTACAATTAATATGCACGATTCCCTAGAAGGATTTTTACAGAAATACTGAGGCGTACGTCACGATCCCATCATAATCTAGTATATAAACCATAGATACATCTATTATATATATTGTCAAGGCGAGCGGCCCGCTCCCATGAGAGTGTGGTACATAATCCTGCCGAGGCGAACGACCTGATCCCATAAAGTGTGCGCACTGCCGAGGGTCGAACGGCATGAACCATAGATGTATCTATCCTACCAAGGCAAACAACCCGCTCCCATTAGAATAAGAAAGCTTTGATGGGTCCTTGACCCCACTCACGAAGGGACATATGAGTTTTAGGAAAGCTTTGGGGAAAGCCCTTCAATGAGAACGCGTAGTGTGGGGGGAAATTCGTAAGAGGAGTACAATTATTCTATGGCAAGTCATAAAGTTCATCCGATCTCTACAATAACGAGTCTACCGCTCTACACAAGTATAGTCTCAAATTTTAACATGTAATAAGGAACATAATAGGCAAGAGACAACTTAAATAGTACAGTTATAGCATGGCATGAACCTGAATCTACCCGGACAATAACATGAATATAGCTACGTACAGACTCTCGTCACCTCGTGCGTACGTAGCCCCCGCAACAAGTAGCAAATATCAATTACAACACCTAGGGAGGGTAGTTTTCCCCTCACAGAGTTAGACAAGAGACTTACCTCGCTCCGAAATTTCATAACCGGCTCCAACACCGCTCTAACACCTCAAACCGATGACCGCCGATCCAAAAATAGTTAAATAAGATGCAACCCAATCAAAATATACTTTAATACTCATAATTAATCAATTTATAACAAATTTGCAACTCCGCTCGAAAAATCGATAAAGCAACCCTCGGGCCCACGTGCCCGAATTCTGAATATATTCGAAGATAAACACTACCCAAAGCATTACGAACTCTAATATATAATTTATTCTCAATTTCATGCCCAAATTCGTGATCAAATTCCAAGAATACCAATTTCTAAATTTTCTTCAAAATCCCATACTTTCTACATATTTTCATGCTTGAGTCCATGTAAAAACCATGTATTTAACTCACAATGTGAAGAAATCACTTACCTCATTATAGTTGATGAAGATGACACTCCAAAAGCGGTCCAAAATCGGCTCCCATGGACGAAATGAAGTGAAAATGAGCCAAAACCCATTTTATAAAACCTCACTACCCAGCGATCCTCGCACCTGCAATAGCCGTTTCTGCGGCTCCGCACCTGCGAAAATGCCATCGCAAGTGCGGTTCAAGCTTAGCCCAATGCTCCCGCATCTGCGCGTCCGCTTCTGTGGTCCATGCACCGCACCTGCGCCCATCGCCCGCTCCTGTGTTTCCCACTTCGCACCTGCGCCTTCGCAGGTGCGCCCAAATGTTCCGTACGTGCGGCTGCTGACAATCCTACTCTCCTTCGCACCTGTGACTCGTGGCTTGCACCTGCGAGCTCGCACCTGTAGCCCTTTTCTCGCAGATGCGATTGCACCAGGTATCAGCTGCCTCAACATTTCATCTAAGTCCAAACTCGATCCGTTAACCATCTGGAATACACCCGAGGCCCTCGAGACCTCAACCAAATATACCAACACGTACAAAAACACATCACAAACTTAGTCAAGCCTTTAAATCACATCAAACAATGCTAAAAACATGAATCACCTTCTATAATCGATGCTGAAACCTATCAAATCACGTCCGATTGACCTCAATTTTTACGCACAAGTCATAATTGACATTATAGACTTACTCCAACTTTCGAAATTGGAATCCGACACCAATATCAAAAAGTCCACTTCCGGTCAAACTTCTCAAAAACTTTCAAAGTTAGAACTTTCGCCAAATGACCCCGAAATGACCTACGGACCTCCAAATCCACATCCGGACGCGCTCCCAATACCAGAATTACCATACAGAGCTATTCCCAGACTCAAAAATCCCAAACGGACATCGATTGCATTGAAATACACTCCAACCCAAATATATGAAATTCTTCCAAAATGCCAACTTCCACAAAGGCGCCGAAATGTTCCTAGGTCATCCAAAATCCGATCCGGACATACGTCTAAGTCCAAAATCATCATACGAACCTATTCAAACCTTCAAATCCCGATTCCAAGGTCGTTTACTCAAAAAGTAACTTTTAGTCTATTCCTTCAATTTAAAGCTTCCGAAATTAGAATTTTCTTTTCAAATCAACTCCGAACTTCCCGAATTTAAATTCTGATCACGCGTACAAGTCATAATACCTGAAGTAAAGTTGTTCATGGTCTCAAACTGCTGATCATGCGTAAGAGCTCAAAATGACCGGTCGGGTCATTACAGTTTGTCTATAAAAGTTCAAACAGTGTTGGCACGCAGAATACACATGCATGAATAAGTAGAGGAGTAATAATTAAGGCTGCAAAGGGTAGAGAATGCTAAACAGTTTCAAAGATAAACGAGCAAAAGAGTGAGTAACTTAGAATCTCAACGATGACATCAAAGAAAGATAACAATGAGAATCCCATATCCTAGTGCGTCAGAGTTCACAGGAGCTTCAATGAGCCCCGAGCAGTGCTCGCACTAGGGAGGTTAATAGAGAAGATTCTGGTGGCCTTGGCTTTCAGCTGGACATAATCAAGAGAGCATAAATAATATAAAAGGTGAAAAGTGAGAGAATAACAGTAATTCTTAAGCAATTAAAGTCTATCCAAAGGGAAAATTATGGAGAGGTTTATATAGTAATAAAAATCAACACATAAATAAGGAAATACAGTCAATCGAACATAAGAAAGGAAAGAAGAACATGCAAAAATTAATTTAGGATCGGATTTGGAGAAGAAACTAGGTAAACCCTAGTTTGACTAGGATCAGAAATTGGCCAGAGATCTTGGTGAATCAGAACCTCATAGCCTTGCTATGAACGTATGCAGGCGAAATATCGTCCAAATCTTAGAGAGCAAAGTGGATCTCCTTTGATTTAAAGACTGGTACTTGCCATAAACGGGCAAGTACTAAGTAACATCATATTTAAACAAGTAATAGCGGAATAATCCGGAAAAGGTAAGTAAATCATGGTAAGAATCCATGGATGATTTGGATTTAGAGAAGACTTTGGGTGGCGGCTAGTGTTTCTCACAGAAGAAGAGAGTAGAGGATTTAGGGGCGGCTGGAGTGTGAGAATGGGATTAGGGTTTAGGGTGAGGGGATATAAGAAAAGGGTAGGGATTATTATGGGCCGTTGATCATCTGAGATCAACGGTCGTGATTAAAGGGAAGTGGGGCAAGTCGAGTAAACGGGTCCTGACCGGGTTGGAGAAAAAGGGGACGTTTGATTTGGACAGGGCAGGTTTGGGTTGGGCTTATTTGTTTGGACCTTGATTTGTCCGGAAATAGGGCATAATTTGGGCCAGATTTTGAAGTAGGGGATTAGGGGGAAATAATTTTAATAAAAAGTTAAGTAATATATAACAAATACTATTTATGCAACTTAATACTTTAAAGCAATAGTAAAATATTATGAAAAATATAAAAAATTATTTTGACCTTAAATAAAATGGCAAATGCAATTTATTATAAAATATAGGCTATTGTTGTAGAATTACGTATTTGGCATAAAAAGTGCAAATGTAATTATATAAAATGAAGTAAAATATTATATACATATATGGGAATTCAAATAATAGAGTTGGATGATTAAATCATCACAAAATAATTTAAGGGGGGTAATTAATACTATTCAAGTAATTTAACTACAAGAAAATCAGTTTTTAAGCTTTAAAAATTACAAACAATTATAAAAATACTAGTATAACCATTGTAAATTTAGTAATGACGCAAAAATGATATTTTGAAAGTATATATACTATTTAAAAAAATATGAGGGCTAAATTGGGTATCAACAGTTGCCCCTCTTTACCCGGGAAGGATGAAATAATTGTCGGGTAAAGAAAATAATGACAAATTTTGTCTGAAATGAGTGGGGCATGATGCGCTTTTGAAAAAATGGGGGGCCGAACGCTGGTTCTTTAGTTGCCTACATATCCCTGGTATTACGGGAATGAGGCCGTGTGTAGTTCTGGATCCAACAATGAACGAAACTGATGGAGTTATTATAAGAGTGGTCATACGTTTCAAAAGGATCTTTTGGGTAAGATAGTATCGTAAGTAACAAATGATTTTGGGTGGAGCCATGAATGTGAAATAAACGTGACAGATGTACTAGGTAGATAGTTGGACGATTATAGAACAAAAAGCAATCAATTATTGGCTATCGGTTACGTTTGAGATAGTCAAAGGATGCGAATGTTGTGAAGGAAACCAGAGCGAGGATTGCTCCTGTTTGTAGAATGGTTACCTCCCGAGTTACCTGAAAAAATTAAAACACGATGCACACGAATATATGGGGTTATTGCGTAATTTAAACATGATGCAAATTCCCTTTTGGACCATGAGGGTTGTCTTCGGATGTTTGAGGATGATGTCCTTGGACCAAGACGTCCTGGGTCATGAAGCATATGATAAGGGATTCGTAGGCCATGAAATAGTGTCCTCGGGCCATGAGGATGGTTCCTCTGGACTATGACACCTTTGAATAATGATATGTAGTTTTGAGAGATCCTCCGACCATGTCATGATTTCATCGGGCTATGAGGATGATGCCCTCAGACTATGATGCCTTCGGACAATGTGGCGATATTTCAGCCCATGAAATACAAAGATGCGATAATATGGATCACTTGTCAAAGGAAACAAGTGATGCTCATTCGTATGCGAGAACGAGACGAGACAAGGTTTAGTCTTGTATGAGATGAGGGCAGTGCTTAGCCCGATGCAAAGAGCGGAAAAAATGCTTCGTCTCATGCAAAGTGAGGGTAGTATTTTGCCTTATGCAAGGTGGAGACAATGTTTAGTCTTATGCGAAGAATGGAGACATTGCTTAGTCTCATGCAAAGAAATGGAGACATTGTTTAGTCTCATGCAAAGGAAAGACAATGCTTAACCTTATGCGATGATGGAGGCAATGCTTAGCCTCATGCAAGAAATGGAGATAATGCTTAGTCTCATGCAATATGGAGGAAGTGCTTAGCCTCATGCAAGAAATGGAGATAATGCTTAGTCTCATGCAATATGGAGGAAGTGCTTAGCCTCATGCAAAGAATGGAGACAGTGCTTAGTCTCGTGCAAGGAAAGGCAATGCTTAGCCTTATGCAATAATGGAGGCAGTGCTTAGCCTCATGCAAAGAATGGAGACAGTGCTTAGTCTCGTGCAAGGAAAGGCAATGCTTAGCCTTATGCAATAATGGAGGCAGTGCTTAGCCTCATGCAAGGTATGGAGACAATGCATAGTCTCATGTAGATAAAAGGTAGTTCTTAGCCTTATGCAATATGGAAGCAGTACTTAGCCTCATGCAAAGAATGGAGATAGTGCTTAGTCTCGTGCAAGGAAAGGCAATGCTTAGCCTCATGCAATATGGAGGCAGTGCTTAACCTCCTGCAAGGTATGGAGACAATGCTTAGTCTCATGCAAAGAAAAGGCAGTGCTTAGCCTTATGCAATATGGAGGTAGTGCTTAGCCTCATGCAAGGTATGGATACAATGCTTAGTCTCATGCAAAGAAGGCAGTGTTTACCCTTATGCGATGATGAGGGCAGTGCTTACCCCTATGCAAGAAAAGCAATGAATAACTACGAGAGAGTAAAGCATTTTTTAGCTTGATGTGTTTGCGTTTGGTGATTATTTTTGGTGTGAAGATAGTGATCTTGCTATGTGTATGCATTTGTGGATGTTCCTGTTATGTTCATTGTACCTGCGCCCAAAGAAAAATCATGAGTTTTGGCGAGGGGGAAGGTTGGTTCGTGCTCTCGATTCCTTGCTTTGCCTTTACTCTTGTCTTGAGGTCATGCTTGAGTCACCCTGGGTAACGTCTGGCTTCCATAGAAATAAAATTTCGAAAACATGCATGCATTTGACAAATTATTTGTAAAAATATAGTTGTTTGAAATAAGTGATAATGCACGAGATCAAATAATTTTGATGAACTGATGACTGTGACACATTTTTGAGACATTGCAACCTCCTTGATTCGAAATTTTGAGGATCCTCCTCAAAATTCTGCCCCAGTTTAAATGCGTACTTTTGGCGATACATTTCTTGGCGGTTCCAAATATGATGAGATCGGGCAAACTCGAGATCTTGCCCCAGTTTCTGACCATAGGGGGAATGGAGATTTTATTATGATGTGACCAAACCCACAAGGTATTCTACATATCCACTCTTAATGGGAATGAGGTCAAGCTTAGTTCAGTTACATCAAATAAAAAGTGAAAACATAATCTTAAACATAGTATCTCTTGACTGCGTATGAATTGATAGGTTTTGGCCAGATCTCCCCATCCTTCTCTGCAAGTATAAGTGCTCCTCCTGTTAATACCCGGTGAACCATGTAAGGGCCTTTCCAGTTGGGGTGAGAATTTCCCCTTTGCTTCATCCTGATGTGGGAAGATTCGCTTTAGTACCAATTGCCCCGGCGTGAATTGCCTCGACCTGACATTTTTGTTGAAAGCTCTTTCCATTCTATTCTAGTAGAGTTGACCGTGACATACTGCGTTTATTCTTTTTCCATCAATGAGAGCTAATTGTTTATACCAGTTCCATATACATTATGCATCGCTGAGCTCGTCTTCTTGTATGATTCTTAAAGAAGGAATTTCCACTTTGGCAGGGATAATGACTTCAGTACCGTAGACCAGTAGATAGAAGGTTTCCCAGTTCAGGTATGAATTGTGGTGTGATACCCGAGCAAAGCAAACAGTAGCTTCTCGTGCCATTGTTTGTAATTATCTTCCATTTTCCTAAATATCTTTTTGATGTTCTTGTTGGCAGCCTCTACGACTCTGTTCATTTGTGGCATGTATGCTGTAGAGTTCCGATGCTTGATCTTGATTGTTTCACACATGGATTTTATCAAGTCACTGTTGATATTGGAGGCATTGTCAGTAATGATTGACTCAGGTACTCCAAATCGACAAACGATGCGGTCCCGAACAAAATCTGCTACAACCTTCTTAGCTACAGCCTTATAGGATGCGGCTTCAACCCATTTTGTGAAGTAGCCTAAAGCCACCAGAATGAATCTATGTCCGTTTGAAGCAGCGGGTTTGATTGGTCCGATGACATCCATACCCCAAGCGGAGAAGGGCCAGGGCGAACTTGTTGCATTAAGTTTGTTGGGTGGTACCAGTACCATGTCAGCATGTATCTGGCATTGGTGACACTTTTGAACATATTTGATCCAGTCTGTTTCCATAGTCATCCAGAAATACCCTGCTCTTAATATCTTCTTAACCAGAACGAAACCATTCATGTGGGGTCCACAAGTTCTGGCATGTATTTCCTCGAGAAATCTAGACACCTCCTTGGCATTGACGCATCGCAACAAACCTAAATCAGGAGTCCTTCTGTACAGAATTCCTCAACTTTGAAAGAAATGGTTGGCCAATCTTCGAAGCGTGCACTTATGAGTATGGGTAGTGTGCTCTGGATATTTTCCCTTTTCTAAGTATTTCTTGATGTCATGGAACCACAGATTTCTGTCAATCTCTTCTTCAACATGAGCACAATAAGCTGGTTGCTTATGAATTCCTATTAGGATAGGATTGATGAAATTCTCATCTGGGTGTTGTATCATGGAATACAAAGTGGCTAATGCATCTGCAAACTCATTCTGAATCCTTGGAACATGTTTGAACTCTATCTTTGTGAACCTCTTGATCATCTCTTGTACACATTGCAAATATTAAAATATATTGGTATTCTTTGTATCCCATTCACCTAGAACCTGGTGCACCAACAGATCTGAATCTCCGATTACCAACAACTCCTGAATGTTTATGTCAATGACCAACCTGAGTCTCAGGATGCAAGCCTCATATTCTGCCATATTGTTGGTGCACAAAAACTTGAGTTTTGCGGATACCGGATAATGTTGACCGGTTTCTGATACTAAGACAGCTCTGATACCCACTCCTTTGAAGTTTGCTGCTCTGTCGAAGAACATCCTCCAACCATCGTATGCCTCGATGGCATATTCTCTTACAAACGGCACCTTCCCATCGGGAAATTACGTTTTCAATGGTTCGTATTCTCCGTCTATGGGAGATTTTGCCAAGTGATCCGCCAAGGCTTGCCCTTTGACTGCCTTCTAATTTACATAGACGATGTCGAACTCACTCAGCAATATTTTCCACTTTGCTAACTTACCCGTAGGCATGGGTTTCTGAAAGATGTATTTTAGCGGATCCATCCTTGATATGAGATATGTACTGTATGCACATAAATATTGTCTCAGCTTCTGGGCTATCCATGCCAGAGCACAACAAGTGCATTCCAACAAAGAGTATCGGGCTTCATAAGGCGTAAACTTCTTACTCAGATAATATATCGCCTGCTCCTTCCTTCCAGTTTCATCATGTTGTTCTAGAACACAACCAAAAGCCCCATCTAACACGGAAAGATAAAAGCAACATAAGTCTTCCTAGTTCTGGTGGTACAAACACAGACAGCTTAGATAAATACTCATTGATTTTGTCGAAGGCTTTCTGGCATTCTTCAATCCAGCTTGTTGTAGCATCTTTCCTCATCATACTGAAGATTGGATCACATATCACGGTTGATTGTGCTATAAAGCGGTTGATATAGTTGAGGCACCCTAGAAAACTTATCACATCTTTCTTATCCTTTGGAGGCGACAAGTCCTGGATAGCTTTGATTTTTAACGGGTCTAACTCAATACCTCGGCAACTGACGATGAAACCTAATAACTTTCCAGCAGGGACTCCAAAGGCACATTTTGTAGGATTCAACTTCAAATTGTATTTTCGAAGCCGGTCAAACAAATTCTTCAAATATGCTATATGATCCGAACTCCTTTTAGATTTGATGATAACATCATCCACATATACCTCTATTTCCTTGTGTATCATGTCGTGGAAAATAGTCACCATGGCCCTCATGTAGGTGGCCCCAGCATTCTTCAAACCAAACAACATCATTTTTAACAATATATTCCCCATGGTGTGATAAAGGCTGTCTTTTCTGCATCCTCTTCATCCATCCAGATCTGATGGTATCTTGCGAACCAATCCACGAAGGATTGGAGTTCATTCTTGGTGCAGTTGTCAATCAGTATGTGTATGTTGGGTAGCGGAAAATCATCCTTTGGACTTGCTTTGTTCAGATCTCCATAATCGACACATACTCTAACTTTTCCATCTTTCTTTGGAATGGGCACAATGTTTGCCAACCAGGTCGGATATTCGACCACTCGAAGAATCTTGACTTTGATTTGCTTGGTGACTTCCTCTTTTATCTTCAAACTCATATCTCGCTTGAACTTTCTGAGCTTTTGCTTTACCGGTGGACACATGTGATTGTTGGGTAGCTTGTGAGCTACTATGGATGTGCTTAAACCGGTCATATCGTCGTAGGATCATGCAAAGATATCCTCATACTACTTTAGGAATCTGATATACTCTTCTTTCTCTGACGGTGATAGATGAATGCTTATACACATTTCCTTGACCGTTTTGGAATCCCCTAAGTTAACGGCCTCAATTTTCTCCAAATTACACTTAGGTTTGTGTTCAAAGTTCTCTACTTCTCTGATGATTTCTTCAGGTATTATATCATCTTCCTGATCTTCTGAATCATTGTCCTTATGTTGCGTTGTCTCATTACATGTCACAGTTGTGGGTTCATCATGATATGTAATAATTATGCTAAAACGAATGTAGAAAGATAATAATAAATATGAAAAGCGGTAATGCATTAAAAAAACTTAAAAAATGTCAACAAGTACGACTTGATGGCTCGAGTAATTATTTCAAAACAAAATACTGAAAATGTCTTAAATGCTCAAAACTATTTGAAAATAATTCATACTAATTTGCCAGGCTACCTAGGAACTAGGCGAGCCTGGGATGGTGCCGCGGTCCGGTTCTTAAGAACAACTCCTTATTCAATGGTTTAAATGGTAAGGTCTTTCTCTTCCTCCTCCTAAACAATTGCACTGCAGTCCATGTCTTCTTCATGTAGAAATAACTTCCTCATACCAACCAAAACCTTATCTTCTCAGATCCCCACATCATGTCAGCCTGATGGAATGTCTGGTGTAGAGGTGGTACGGGTTGTTCTAGTGGATAATAAGGATCACGTCATGGTGGTGTCCAATACTGCTATTCTTTCCATATGTATTCATATCTGAGTCTAAAAGTCATGCCACGGTACTGTGGTTGTACGGGTTTGGTGATCCCCTGAAGCTTTTTGCCGAGACCCTTACCTGGTTCATACCCCGTCTACAGCAATATGCTTTCTATCTTGTTGCTCCACCATCGGTCCTTTTCAATTGCGTTAATTCATTTAATGCGATGATATGTTTCTCCACCCAGCTTTCTTCTGTTTTCAACGACTGGAACAGTCTGGTTGGTATAGATGGGGTTGCTCCCATCTCCATGTATGATCACCTCCTGATGATTCCACTCAAACTTCACAACCTGGTGTAGAGTTAAAGCCACTGCCCCAGCTGCATGTATCCATGGCCGTCCCAATAATAGATTGTAAGTAGCAGATATATCTAGTACTTGGAACTCGACATCAAACCAGGTCGGACCCATATATAGATTGAGGTTGATTTCTCCAATGGTGGCTCTCTGAGATCCATCGAACGCCTTCACATTCATGCTTCCCATTCACATCTCGTGCATGCCTTTACCCAGTCTCTTTAGAGTGGTTAGTGGACATATGTTAAGACTCGAACCTCCATCTATCAAGACCCTGGCGATGAACTTATCTTTGAATTGCACCGTGATGTGCAACGCCCTGTTATGACTCAGTCCTTCTGGTGGTAATTAATCTTCATGGAAAGTGATTTTGTGGCTCTCCGATACATGTCCGACCATGTTAGCCATCTCTCCACTAGTGATGCCGGCGGATACATAAGCTTCACTTAACACCTTCATCAGAGAATTCTTGTGCGCGTCAGAGTTTTGCAGCTGTGATAAGATGGATATCTGAGCATGAGTTGTGTTCAAGTGGTCAACAACAGAGTACTCCCTTGCTTGTATCTTCCTCCAAAGATCGTCAGCGCTAGTCTCAATAACAAGTGGCTTAGGTATAACTTCCTTACTCGTTCCTCCCAGATTCTCAGGTGTGTAAACTCTGCCAATTCTAGTCATACCTTGCGCGACACCTGTTTCATCTATTTTGGCTTTTCCCTTTCTTCTTGCTTCCGTAACATAATCCCACGGGATAGTATCAAACTTGAAAGATGGTGTGGGAGCTACCATCACAGTGAAGGGTGTAGTTACCTCAACTTCAAATGGCGCCTGGGTTTGTACCACAACTGGCGTGAGGGTGACCGGAGATGTTTTAAGAGCGTCTCCCTCTCGAATGAGTCCAATGGATCCTTCTTGATCCCATTCCTCGTCAGTTTCTATCACATTCACTTCCTCACCCCTGTAATCTGGGAGAAGGTTGTTGCGAACATTTGGTGCAACTTCCTTTACTTGAATAACCTTAGTGTCGATCAACGTCTGAATCTTATCTTTTAACGTGCGACATTCCTCAATGGTATGACCTTTCATGCCTGAATGATAAGCACATGTTTTGTTGGGGTTGATCCATTGGGAAGGATTCTCCACAACAACGACAGGAATTGGGGTAACATAACTAGTGGCCTTTAGTCTCTCATACAATTGGTCTATGGGTTCAGCAATTGGGGTGTATTGTCTAGGAGGTTTGCGGTCAGAATTTGGATGTGGCTTCGGGTAGCTTTAGCGGGCGGGTGGAGGTGAATAGTAATATGCAGGTTGAGCATTGTAGGTATGGTAGGTGGCAGGGTATTGGTATTTTGGGGGTGAGGATTGATATGTGGATGAAGGTGTTTGGTATGTAAGGGGAGACTTAGGGACCTGGGTTACCATCACGACACCCACTTCTTTCTTCTTTGAAATACCTCCTGATTGCAAAGCTTTATTCGTGGCCTGCAGTGCCTTGAAATTGGTTACCTTCCCATTCTTAATTCCTTCTTCTATTCTGTCTCCTAGCTTGATGATGTTGGAGAACTTGTGATTTTCAATAACTATCAACCTTTCGTAATACTGCCGGTCTTGAGATATGATAAAGAACTTGTTCATTTGTTCTTCTTCAAGTGTTAGCCTTACCTTTGCAGCCTCTGATCTCCAACGAGTAGCATTCTTACGGAAGGTTTCTGTCGGCTTCTTCTTGAGGTTTTGAATGTAGAAAATATATGGCGCATTTTCTGTGTTGGACCTGAATCTATCCATGAAATCTGATGCCATAGTCACCCAACTAACCCACTTCTTTGGGTTTTGACTCATATACCAAGACAACACATCTCCTGTAAGGCTTAGCATGAATAGTTTCATGCGGATTTGTTCATTCTTTCCCACCCTACAAGCTTGTTGCAGTATGTTCTCAGATGCACCTTCGAATCACCGGTACCATCGAACATTTCGAACTTGGGAGGTTTGTAACGCTCTGACGGTTCCATATCCGGCTGAATACATAGGTCCTCATAGTTTAGACCTTCAACGCTTTTACCACATTCAACACTCTGGACTCTCCCGTTGAGCATTTTGAGCTCCTCTGCCATGTTTCTAATTAGAAGGTCATTTTCTGTCGATTCAGGTATGTATAGGGTTTGTTGCAGGGTATGGGGTAAGGTTTCCATATATATCGGGTTTCTTTGATGAGTTCCCGGAACTTGGGTATATGGATGGTCGTTGGTTGAGTTTTAGGGATCAGGAGCGGATTGTTGTGCATTTTAAGGGGTGTGATAAGTACTGGTTTATGGGTATTGAGTTGGATGATGGTGGTGTTGAGGGGTCGGCACTAGTGGTTGGTTAAGGTTCTGGGAGGTGCGGGATACTGACGTGGTACGGGAGGATTTAATGGTGGATTCTAGTTTTGTGTGTTTTGTGGTGGTGTTTGGTTCTGGGTAGTGGGGTTTTGCTGGTTGATGTCGGGAACATTGAGAGTAAGGGAGAGGTTTTCCAGATTTCGGACCTGCTTAAGCTTGCCCTGTAGTTCCAGGATTTTCTACTCCAAGCGTAAGACCAACTCATTTTGCCTCGGATTACTTCTGCCATCTGAAGTTTCCACATTTTCTACCATAGTAGCATTGTCTTTCCTGATACTTAAATCATCCATCTTCCCTTTTCCCTTGCTTTTGCCTTTCGGGTCGCTAGGTGGAGGACCTCTGGATCTAGTGTGGTATGTTGATGATGCCAGTATGCACAAACCAACCTTTGGGAATGGGAATAATAAAAGAAAAAAGAAAAAATCAAAAGGTAACCAAGTTAGTAAGGTGAAAATAAAAAAATATTTGCAGTATTTAAACACGTTTCACAAAGTCATGCAATAATTCGCGTCCTAATATTGGGGACCTTATTGTGCCTGAGGTAGGCCTAAGCGACACATAGACTTGGAGAAAATTGATGCCAACTTTGCTTGATTTCATTAATGCGAAAATAGGCCAAAACAAACTTTCACTAAATCGACAATAATAATAAATTCACTAATGACATCAAGCCTTATTACATCGAAATATAATCTAAGCTAAAAAGCAGAAAAGAACATTTTCTTCTAATCTACTGGGTCCCTGAAGGACCTTCTCCATGCTTGGCTCTTTTGACCCCATCAATCAAGTTTTCTAGATCACGCATATCGAATAGTAAGTAAGCTTTTGCTATATTTCCTCCTTCATCGTCGTTCATGCCTTAACAGTCCGAGAGTCTCTTTCTCATCTTCCCTTCTAGCTCCATCAGTCCTTGTTCCAAGTATTCCAATCTTTCTATTAGCTTAGTGGCAATCTCCTTCCATTCCCTTATCACCTCCATGTTCACTTTGTGCTGCTCCAGATGTTTAGCTTCAGACTCGAACACCCTTTTGCGTAGCCTCTTGTACTTAACTTGTGCCTCAGCCACTTCATCTATGATCCTATCCTTCAGATTGACTCCTGGCTTGACGTCCCCTGCTATGTCGTCTTCCAGTCATGATAGATAGTAGTACATATGACCAGCGTGATACCTATCTGGCTCGATATTTCTCTTTCCACAATGATCTTTTGGTTCTATATATGTTACGCTTCGAACTTGAATGTAATGACGTCTCCCTTGAATGGAATGATGTCTCCCTTGAAATCTGCTTTGTACTGGACCATGTTGGAAACTCGAGGTATGACTTGTTTCCTTCCAGCCTATCTTATTACCCTTATAGGAGAGTAAGGATAGATGTCTCGCAACCCGATCAGTACCAAATGAGTAGTCCCCCTTGACTTGATGATGAACTCACTACTAGAAAACCATTCAAACATCCAATGTACGTGCTCGCCTATCAGATTGCTGAAGAAACATACACAACTTACAGCATTTCCAGGTTGTGCAAACCTGTCCGGAATAAACGTCATTTTCTTTGGGTGATGGTTGGCTATGTAGTCATTAAGTGGCTTCGCAGAAGCTCTTGATGGTACTCTCCTCTATGAAAGTGTTCTAGCAGCCAAACTTGTAGCAATAGATTACAACCCTCAAAGTGTCCAAATCCTTGCTTGCATCGATCTAGAGCGCGGTACATCTCAGCTAAGATCATAGGGATGATGGTATACGTTTGTCCCTCGATGCCATCCATCAAGGTCCTGGCGATCATGGCTAAGCGAGTATGAATCCTTCCTCATTTCATTGGAAATATCAACAACCCCAAGAAGCAGACGACGAACACATAAACCTGGCGGTACACCCAACCTAACGAAGTAATGTCGAGTTCATCATGGTGAAGACGATATGACTTTCTATGCCCATAATGCTCGTAAAGAAATTCAAAAGAGATGTATGATTTCTTTAGACAGAGCAGTTCATCATTCTTCTTAAAACCTAATATTTTCATAAAACCACGGGGAGTGTGATTCTCTAGTACCAGTAATCCTGGACTATCCCATGGCAACTTGGCGAAGCCTCCTATTTCTTCTAAGAGAGTCATTTCTATATTGCCAAATCGGAAAACAACTTTTTTCTCATCCCAGAACATGGTAGCGGCCTCAATCAATTCCCTATTTGGTCGAATGTTTAGCAAGGATGGAAAGTCACCAAGTACTCTCCTCACATGATTTTTGTCGCAAGGTGCAAGGTCTTTCCATCAGTCAAGTAGCAAAGGTGGGATGTTTTGGACCATACAGAACTTGGGGATTTTGTGCTTCATTTTCTTCAAACAAACAAAGGTTAGCCCTTTCCCCCTCCAGATTTGACTACTTACGCAACAATGATCAACACGTTGGCACATTTTCTCCAAGTAATGCAAATAATATGGTAGTGTCCATTGGGGTTGTGGAAATCCCGCTGGACTTTAGACAAGGTTCATCTTAGCGGGTCGTAACATTAATAACGCTTCAACCCGTACTAGGTTTAGCGTGATGCATGTACATTTTAAATTGGAGTAGGGTTTCTAGAATGGTCTAGACTGGTACTCCCAAGTGGACAATTTGAGAGTGAAAGGCACGAGACCGTCGATTGCACCGCTGATCGACTAGTCTACCGCAAATAAGCCTTTTCGATTTTAAAAGGGTGATCTCGGGAAAGCGCAGGCACTCATCAAGCGCCGCTATGTTGATAATTGGCATGAGTGGAGTATGATATAGAGAATGCTTTATGCAGAAATAATAACACATTGCCAAGTATTTTCATAGTAAAAGTACGTAAAAGCATTAAATAAAATAGCAAAAGTGAACATGAAAAGAAGAGAAAAGAAAGACAAAAGAACGAGAGGTCAGTTTAGCTCATAAAAATGTGCGAGAACGTAATGGAGCAGGTAGAGAAATAGGGATGGGAGAGTCATAATATAGCTGTTTTAGACAAGATGAAAAGAGATGGAGAGTGGTAATACATGTCATAGCAAACAAATGAGAATAAGGGAAGGGATGTACATGTCATAGCAATTAAAAACAAATAAAGATGAATAAGAAAAGGGATGTGCATGTAATAGCAGTTTTAAAACAAATAAATAAAAATAAAAGAAAGCAATCCATATAAGTCAAGTTCATTATGGTAAAAGCCTGAGTATTTCCCCAGCAGAGTCACTATGCTATCGCGCCCCGTTTTCTTACGAAAGCGGGTTTCGACATGTGACAACTCTTTTAAACGATATTAAAAGAGAAGAGTCGCCACCTAACGATTTGTAAGGTGGGTTAGGGCACCTAGTTGAAAATAACTCTATTTGACTAGTCAATGCCACCAAAGATCGGGTAAGAGCTTAAATTACCTCAAAGAGAAGGTGTTAGGAACTATTCGAGGTCCACAACTGTGGGTCCCGACCGAACTTTAGACCATGTGGATTATATAATTAGGCTAGGCGATCGAATAAATAGAAGGGAAATTCAGAGGTTGTAGAGTCTTATTAAAACATATGAGAATCGGTACAAGTCTTAATGACTACAAGGATACAAATACATTCGTCTATATTAAATGACTAAATATAGATAACAAGTACAAAATGAAGGGGGAGGGGGGAGTTTTTTAGCCTAAAGGATCACCCCGTGCAACATAAATAATATTTCATAACTCCCTTAAAGTAGATGTTGCTCGTATTATTCAGTGGGCACAAACTATCATCTCCTGCTACCCGATTACTATGTTGAAGTTGTTTACTTAAAAGCGTTCTAATTCAATTCTAAGTCGTACCCTATGCGTGCACTACCCGTCCCATGCCTATGGTCCAGGATGCTTTGGACCTACTATAAGGTGGTTCTAGACTTTACTTAGGTTGCTCAAAATGATAAAACTAGGAGACATGCAAAACAGATAGGACTGCATATAATTGCAATAAAAGGCTCAAATAACCTTCACACATAAGGAGGAAAGCAGGCAAACAGATTTCTGGTTAGGCAGTAGACAACATTAAGACGTGTTGGAATCGTTAAGTCCTATAGGCATGATTTCTATGTGATTTTGGATTCCAGTATTATATAGGCAGTGCTGTAATTTTTGGACTAACGTATAGGCAAATTAGAGCGTTGCAAGTCCTATAGACATGATATCTAATTGTTTGCGTAATAAGGTTGTGAAAACAATCCCGTAATTCTGAATTACTAATGCTGATTTTATAAATATGAGTCTTAGGCAGGTGATAGTACACTATAGGCATGATCTCTAATAGTCGCATAATTAGGCAGTGAAGTCATTTGAAAATACAAGATTAGTAGCGTCAATAAACATCCTATGTGAAGGATTTCTAACAATTGACAATTGGACTTGATTTAAACACTTTATCCCTATAGGCATGTTATCTAAATGAAGCAGTACAAAAGTAGCATGAAGCAATTAATTAATTAGTTAAGACCCTATAGTCGTGGTATCTAGATAAGTAAAGGTATTGCATTATTGTATCATATAGGCATGTTATCTAATAGTGCATAGAAGTAAACATGCGAACAAGTGAAACACTTAGGTTCTTACAAACATGCTTCTAATAGTGTGCGGGCATTAGACAGGTTGAGTAGGTGAAGTGTTTGAGTTCCTATAGGCATGATATATAAGTGCAAGTAGTACAGTTTGGATCCTATAGGCATGCTCTATAGCCATTCAAGTCATAACATTGTGTGCATATAATTCCAGAGAATAAGGCGTGATGAGTAAACAAGCTATTAAGATCCTATAGGCATGATCTCTTCCCATTCATGCAAAAGATAAAGTATCCCAGTTCCCCCTTTTCACTAATCCCCAATTGTTTGTTATTGTGATGACCCGATAGGCCATCTTATATTTTAGAACCTTATTCGGCGCTGTGAAGCCTTAAATACCTCATTTTAGACTTCTTCGATTTGCGTGCGCAATCCGGGTGGTATTCCGGAAAGCTTTTATGTTAAAACAACTGAGTAAATATGAATTTTATTTTTGCCTTAAAATCTACTTGAGTTGACTTCGGTCAACGTTTTGAGAAAATGGATCCGGATTCGTATTTTGACAGTCCTGGTGGGCCCGCATTGTGATTTGGGACTTGGGCGTATGTCCGGAATCGAATTCAGAGGTCCTTAGTCCGAGTTATCGGACTTTGTTTAAATTTGAAAGTTTGAAAGCTTAATGACTTTAAAAGTTTGACCAATGTTTGACTTTATTGATATCGGGTCCGTATTTTGGTTCCAGAACCCGGTATAGGTCCAATACTATATTTATGACTTATCTATCTAATTTGGTGAGAAACGACATTGGTTTGACGTGATTCAGACGTGCAGTTGTGAAAATAGAAGTTTCAAAATTTGCTTGAAAATTTTATTTGATTTGGTGTTCAATTCATAGTTCTAGGTGTTATTTTGGCGATTTAATCATGCGAGCAAGTTTGTATGATATTTTTAGACCCGAGTGCATATTTGGTTTAGAGCACGAGGGCTCGTGTAAGTTTCGGATAGGCTATGGAGTGAAATTGGACTAAGAAACATTGGTGGTGTGTTTCAGTTCTGGTGCAGGCCTCTGATCTCGCATTTACGAGGTCAAGCTTCACATTTGCGACCTCTGTCAGGTTCGTCTTTGCGACAAATCCTGCGCATTTGCGAAGAGATGTAGGTCAGCAATGAGTTCGCATTTGCGATCATTTGGTCGCAATTGCGATGGGGCCACTGTTTGCATTTGCGAACAAGTCATCGCAATTGCGATGATAGCAGGAATTGTGAGACTTTGCATTTGCGAAGCAAAACTTACATTTGCAGGGTTCGCAATTGCGAACCCCCAGTCGCAATTATGACACCTGCAACTGGTCTAATACTTGGAAGATTTCTCCCATTCTTCAAATTTTCCAAACAAGAAACCCTAGAGGCGATTCTTTCAAAGAACCTTTTTTTCCTAAATTATTGGTAAGTGATTCTAAACTTGTTTCTTTCAATCTTTCACTACATTCCCTACGATTTCAACAAAAAATCTTGTGTTTTCATGGTGGAAATTGGGAGTTTTGGGTAGAATTTGGGATTTTTGTAAAATGGGGATTTAGACCTCAAATTGAGGTCGGATTCCAAAATAAATTACATAACCGGGCTCGTGAGTGAATGGGTGTTCATATTTTGTGACTTTTACCTGATTCCGAGACGTAGGCCCGGGGAGGCTTTTTGTGGCGATTTTCTAATTTCTTGCTTTAGATTTAATTTCATTAATTAGATTAGTTTCTTATCGTCGTATTTATGGTATGTAATTGATTCTCGCTAGATTTGGTCCATTCGAAGTCGGATATTCGTGGAAAAGGCATTGTTACCGATTGATTTAGCTTGATTCGAGGTAAGTGGCTGGCCTAACCTTGTGTGGGGAAAATCTCCTTAGGATTTGGTACTGTTGTGATATGTGAACGCCGTGTACGTGAGGTGACGAGTACATATCCGGGCTATTTGTTGTAAAACCCAGTTTAGTTTACTGAGTAGCAACCTATTTTTCCTTTAATTTGAGTTATACCATTTAAATGAGTATTAGTCTGTTTTCATTCTTAATTGAGCTATTCCAGTATGTGTAGTTATACTGTTTAGTTTAATATCGCATGTCTACATGCTTTAACTACTTATTTAAACTCTGTGAAGCATGCCTAGTTGATTTCCTGCTTTCCCTTGTTGTTTATCAGTATAACTGTAGAAATCATGTTGTTAACTGTTGTATTTATCGGTTTGAGCTGTGTGTTTACTTTTGAGACTACGAGGTGGTTCCTCGAGAGTTCTCCCTGCACATATACTTTTGAGACTATGCGGCAGTTCCTCGAGAGTTCTCCCTACATATTTACTTTTGAGACTACGGGGCGGTACCTCGGGAGTTCTCCCTGTATATTTACTTTTGAGACTACGAGGCGGTACCTTGGGAGTTCTCCCTATATATTTATTTTGGGACTACGAGATGGTATCTCGGGAGATCCCCTGCTTTTTACCCCTGTGTGTTGTATTGTTGCTTTGTTGTGTTTCCTTTTGCTGAATTCTAGTCTCTTATTATACTGTATATTCTCCTGCCTTATTTATTATTTACCAGTGGGCCTGACCTGACCTCGTCATTACTCGACCGAGGTTAGGCTTGGCACTTACTGGATACCGTTATGGTGTACTCATGCTACTCTCCTGCACATGTTTTGTGTGTAGATCTAGATACTTCTTATTAGCCCCGTTATCAACTGAGAGTGCATGTTGCTGTACGGAGACTTCAAGGTTCATCTGCCGCGTCCGCAGACCTCAAAGTCCCCTTCTTTTCTCTCCTGTGTCATTTACCTTCCGTACTTCTTTTATTAGACTCTGGTGTATATAGATACTAGTTTCCTTCTGTAGCTTGTGACTTATGATGTTCCGGATTTTGGCAATACTGTATATTACTAATGTGTTGGTTATTGTACATGCCAAGCGGCATTGTTACTAGTTATTTAGTTATCTGTTGCAGTTAGATGTTAAGTTTTACTTCCATTTTGTTATTTCAACATTTTGTTAGGCTTACCTATTCGTAGAGACTAGGTGCCATCACGACGTCTTACAGAGGGAGAATTGGGTCGTGACAAGTTAGTATCAGAGCTCTAGGTTCATAGGTATCGTGAGTCACAAGAAAGTTTAGTAGAGTCTCGCGGATCAGTACAGGGACATCTGTATTTATCTTTGGGAGACTATGGAACTATTAGGAAGAATTACACTTCTTTGATTCCTTGTAGTGCGAAATTATTGACATCGAAATTATAAACTTCTATATATTCTATTCTTTCACAAATGGTGAGGACACATACAGACAGATCTGATCACCAGGCACCCGCGACCCCTGCTAGATCCGTGAGAGGCCAGGGCCGGGGTAGAGGCCGAGGACGTCCATGCGGTGCAGCCAAAGCACCCACACGAGATGCTACAGAGGAGTCCCCAGTAGCTCCCGCTGGAGGGAAGACATCTGAGATACCTGTTGTTGCACCAGCCCTCTAGGAGACTCTAGCCTAGTTTCTGAGCATGTCCAGCACCTTGGCTTAGGCTGGATTGATTCCAGTTGCTCCTGCCACATCTCAGGCCGGGGAAGGAGCACAAACTCCCGTCACCGGTACCTAGAGCAGTGAGTTCAGGTAGACCAGGATCCATAGATCATTCTAGTGTAGTCAGTAGCTCCAGTTTAGCCCGAGGTTAGGGCAGCAGTTTCTGAGGTGGAGCAGCACATACTTGAGAGGTACACGAAGTACCACCCTCCTACCTTCAGTAGATTGGCGTCAAAGGATGTCTAGGAATATTTGGAGGAGTGTCACCTTATTCTCCATACTATGGGTGTAGCGGAGTTGAGTGGGGTTTCTTTTACTGCATTCTAGCTTAGAGGAGCAACCTATCAGTGGTGGCATGCTTATGAGTTGAGTAGTCCGGCTGAGGTAGCTTCACTTACATGGACTCAGTTTTCGGACATGTTCTTAAGGGAGTATGTTCCCTAGAGTCTCAGAGACGCATGGGGTGCAGAGTTGGAGCAGTTGCGCCAGGATGCTATGACTGTGTCAGAGTATGCAGTTCACTTCAGTGATTTAGCCCGACATGCACCGACCTTGGTTTCCACAGTTTGATAGAGGGTTCGTCGGTTTATTGAGGGACTCCACCCCAGTATCAGGATTAGTATGGTCAGGGAGCTGGAGATGGATAACCCTTAACAGCAGGTTGTGAGTATTTCTAGGAGATTGGAGGGAATGCTCGCTCGGGAGAGAGAGGAGAGGGAGGCCAAGAGGTCTCGAGAGTCTGGCACTTATAGTGGTACTCGTGCCCTAGCTACAGTTCGCCATGGTAGGGGTATAGGAGTCACCCTGTTCATTCAGCTCTTCCAGACGCCAGTGGTATTTCGGTCCCTTCTAGGCCCCAAGAGCCTTATTATGCACCGCCAGTATCTAGTGCACCTCCTGCACGAGGTGCTTTTAGCGGTCAGTCCAGCAAACCTGGTCCGAGCCAGTCACATCGTCCATGCTCTCCGAGATATTGTTTTGAGTATGGAAACACCCGCCATATGGTAAGGTATTGCCCCAGACTTAGGAGGGGTGCACCTCCATAGACTTCTCAGGCGCAGCGTGCACCACCGGGTCCTCAGGCTATGATTCCAGCACCAGCTACTGCCCCACCTGCTCAGCCAGCTCGAGGTGGAGGTCGGGGAGGTAGAGGTCGCCCTATAGGGGGAGTTTAGGCTAGATATTATGCTCTTCCAGCTTGTACAAAGACAGTTGCTTCAGACTCTGTCATTATAGGCATTGTTCCGGTCTCTCATAGGGATGCATCGGTCTTATTTTATCCAGGATCTATATATTCCTATGTGTCATATTATTTTCCCCCGTACTTGGGCTTATCTTGGGATTCCTTGAGTTCCTCTGTTTATGTGTCTACTTATGTGGGAGATTCTCTTGTTGTGGACTACATGTATCGATCGTGTTTGATTACTCTTAGTGGTTTTTAGACAAGAGTTGATTTATTATTGCTCAGTATGGTAGACTTTGATGTTATTTTGGGCATGGACTAGTTGTCGCCACATTATGCTATTCTTGATTTTCACGCTAAAACTGTGACGCTGGCTATGCCAGGATTACCGTGATTAGAGTGGAGAGGAACCTTAGAGTATACTCTGAGCAGAGTTATTTCATTTATTAAAGCTCAACGAATGGTTGAGAAGGGGTGTGACGCGTATCTAGCCTATGTGAGAGATGTCAGTATTGATACCCCTACAGTTGAGTCAGTTCCAGTAGTGAGGGACTTTTCATATGTTTTTCCAGCTGATCTTCTGGGCATGCCGCCCGACAAAGATATTGATTTTGGCATTGATTTGTTGCAGGGCACTCAGCCCATCTCTATTCGTCCATATCGTATGGCTCCTCCTAAGTTGAAGGATTTGAAGAAGCATTTACAGGAGTTGCTTGATAAGGGCTTTATTCGGCCCAGTGTATCACCTTGGGGTGCTCCTGTCTTATTTGGGAAGAAGAAGGATGGTTCTATGCGGATATGTATTGATTACCGCCAGTTGAACAAAGTCACCATGAAGAACAGGTATCCATTGCCTCATATTGATGACCTATTTGATCAGTTACAGGGTGCCAGAGTATTTTCCAAGATTGACTTACGTTCAGGCTATCATTAGATACGGAGATCTAGAGTTTTCTTGGTTTAGTGGGGTATTACCGTCGATTTGTAGAGAGTTTCTCATCTATTGCAGCACCTATGACCAGGATGACCCAGAAGGGTGCTCCGTTCAGGTGGACAAAGGAGTGTGAGGAGAGCTTTCAGAAGCTCAAGACAACTTTGACTACAGCCCCAGTATTGGTATTGCCTACAGGTTTGGGGTCTTATACTGTATATTGTGATGCATCGCGGATTGGTCTCGGCACAGCGTTGATGCCAGACAGTAGGGCGATTGCCTACACGTCCAGACAGCTAAAGGTGCATGAAAAGAACTATCATGTCCACGACCTTGAGTTAGCAGTTATTGTTCATGCCTTGAAGATTTGGCGGCACTATTTGTACGGTGTACCTTGTGAGATCTACACCGATCACTGGAGTTTGCAACATCTATTCAAATAGAAGGATCTTAACTTGCGTCAGCGGAGGTGGTTGGAGCTACTTAAGGATTATGATATCACCATTTTGTACCATCCGGGGAAGGCCAATATGGTGGCCGATACTTTGAGTCGCCGGGGAGAGAGTTTGGGGAGTTTAGCATATCTACCAGCAGCAGAGAGGCCACTGGCGTTGGATGTTCATGACTTAACCAGCCAATTTATAAGATTGGATATTTCTGAGCTGAGTCGAGTATTGGCTTGTGTGGTCTCTATGTATTCTCTTTATGATCGTAGCAGGGAACGTCAGTATGATGACCCCCATCTGCTTTTCCTTAAGGGCACGGTCTAACACGGTGACACTAAGAAGGTCACCATTGGGGATGATGGTGCATTGAGGATGCAGGGCAGGCTAAGTGTGCCCAATGTAGATGGTTTGCGTGAGTTGATTCTCCAGAAGGCTCACAGTTCACGGTATTCAATTCATCTAGGTGCCGTGAAGATGTATCAGGACTTGAGGCAGCATTACTGGTGGAGGAGAATGAAGAAGGACATAGTTGAGTATGTAGCTCGGTGTCGAAAGTGCCAGAAGGTGAAGTACGAGCATCAGCGGCCAGGTGGGTTGCTTCAGAAGTTAGAAATTTCGGAGTGAAAATGGGAGCGGATTACTATGGATTTTGTGGTTGGACTTCCACGGACCCAGCGGAAGTTCGATGCAGTTTGGGTGATTGTGGATTCATTTCCTTCCTGTGATGACTACATATTCTTCTGAGCAGTTGGCTCGAGTTTATATCCGCGAGATTGTCAGGCTTCATGGCGTACCGGTATTTGTCATCTCTGACCAGGGTACGCAGTTTACATTACAGTTCTGGAGGGCTGTACAACATGAGTTGGGTACTCAAGTGGAGCTGAGCACAACACTTCACCCTCAGACGAACGGACAATCCAAGTGCACTATTCAAATATTAAAGGATATGCTCTGTGCATGTGTGATGGAGTTTGGTGGTTCGTGGGATCAGTTCTTGCCACTTGCGGAGTTTGCCTACAACATCAGTTATTAGTCGAGCATCTAGATAGCACTGTATGAGGCTCTGTATGATAGGCACTGTCGGTCTCTAGGGGGTTGGTTCGAGCCCGGCGAGGCTAGATTATTGGGTACAGACTTGGTTCAGGATGCCCTGGAGAAGATTAAGGTGATTCAGGATCGACTTCGCTCAGACCAGTCCAGACAGAAGAGTTATACGGATCGGAAGGTTCACGATGTGGCATTCATGGCTGGAGAGCGGGTCCTACTCCGGGTGTCACCCATGAAGGGTGTTATGAGGTTCGGAAAGAAGGGCAAGCTGAGCCCAAGGTTTATTGGTCCCTTTAAGGTGTTGCGACGTGTTGGGGAGGTTGCTTATGAGCTTGCCTTGCCTCCCAGTCTTGCAGGGGTTTATCCAGTATTCCATATTTCTATGCTCCGAAATTATCACGGCGATCCGTCCCACATGTTAGATTTCAGCTCTATCTAGTTGAACAAGGATTTGACTTACGAGGAAGAGTCGGTGTCTATTCTAGCCCGGTAGGTTCGTTAGTTGAGGTCGAAGAGTTATCCTTTAGTCCGAGTGCAGTGGCGAGGTCAGCCCATCGAGGCAGCTACTTGGGAGTCTGAGTCGGACATGCGGAGTAGATATCCCCACCTTTTCACCAGCCCAGGTACTTTTCTATATCCGTTCGAGGACGAACGGTTGTTTTAAGGGTGGAGAATGTAATGACCCGATAGGTCATCTTATGTTTTATAACCTTATTCGGCACTTTAAAGCCTTAAATGCCTCACTTTATCCTTCCTCGATTTGCATGTGTAATCCAGGTATTTTTCCGGAAAGCTTTTATGTTAGAAAAGATTGAGAAAATATGATTTTTTTACCTTAAAATCTACTTGAGTTGATTTCGATCAACAATTTGAGGAACTCGAATTTGTGTTTTGACGGTCCCGATGGGTTCGTATCATGATTTGGGACTTGGGCGTATGCCCGGAATTGAATTCGTAGGTCCCTAGCCAGAGTTATTAGACTTTGTTGAAATTTGAAAGTTTAAAAGATTAATGACTTTGAAAGTTTGACCAATGTTTGACTTTATTGATATCGGGACCGTATTTTGGTTCCGGGACCCGGTATAGGTCCAATACTATATTTATGACTTGTCTGTCAAATTTGGTGAGAAACGAAGTTAGTTTAACGTGATTCAGACGTCCGGTTGTGAAAATAGAAGTTTCAAAGTTTTCTTGAAAATTTCATTTGATTTGGTGTTCAATTCATAGTTCTAGGTGTTATTTTGGCGATTTGATCGTGCGAGCAAGTTCGTATAATATTTTTGGACCCGAGTGCATATTTGGCTTAGAGCCCGAGGGCTCGGGTGAGTTTCGGATAGGCTACGGAGTGAAATTGGACTTAGAAACATTTCTGGTGTGTTTCAGTTCTGGTGCAGGCCTCTGATCTCGCATTTGCGAGGTCAAGCTTCGCATTTGCGACCTCTGTCAAGTTTGCATTTGCGACAAATCCTTTGCATTTGCGAAGAGGGGTAGGTCAGCACTGAGTTCGCATTTGCGATAATTTGGTCGCAATTGCGAGGAGGCCACTGTTCATATTTGCGAATAGTGGCCTCCTCGCAATTGCGATGATAGCAGGAATTGTGAGACTTCGCATTTGTGAAGAAAAACTCTCATTTGCGGGGTTCGCAGTTGTGACACCTGCAACTGGTCTAATAGCTGAAAGACAGGATTTTCTCCCATTCTTTAAATTTTCAAAACAAGAAACCCTAGAGGCAATTTTTTCAATGAACCTTTCTTCGCCAAATAATTGGTAAGTGATTCAAAACTAGTTTCTTTCAGTCTTTCACTACATTTCCTAGGATTTCAACCAAATATCTTGTGTTTTCATGGTGGAAATTGGGGGTTTTGGGTAGAATTTGGGATTTTTGTAAAATGGGGATTTAGATCTCAAATTGAGGTCGGATTTCAAAATAAATTACATAACCGATCTCGTGAGTGAATGGGTGTTCATATTTTGTGACTTTTACCCGATTTCGAGACGTGGGCTCGGGGAGGCTTTTTGGGGCGATTTACTAATTTCTTGCTTTAGCTTTTATTTTCATTAATTAGATTAGTTTCTTATAGTTGTATTTATGGTATGTAATTGATTCTCGCTAGATTTGGGCCATTCGGAGTCATATATTCGTGAAAAAGGTATTGCTAGCGATTGATTAAGATTGGTTCGAGATAAGTGGCTGGCCTAACCTTGTGTGGAGAAAATTCCCTTAGGATTTGGTACTGTTATGATATGTGAGTGCCGTGTACGCGAGGTGACGAGTACATACACAACCTATTTGTTGTAAAACCCTGTTTATTTTACTGAGTAGCAACCTGTTTTTCCTTTAATTTGAGTTATACCATTTAAATGAGTATTAGTCTGTTTTCATTCTTAATTGAGCTATTCCAGTATGTGTAGCTATCCTGTTTAGTCTAATATCGCATGTCTACGTGCTTTAACTGCTTATTTGAATTCTGTGAAGCATGCCTAGTTGATTTCCTGCTTTCCCTTGTTGTTTATTTGTATAACTGTAGAAATCTTGCTGTTAACTGTTGTATTTATAGGTTTGAGTTGTGTGTTTACTTTTGAGACTACGAGGAGGTTCCTCGGGAGTTCTCCCTGCACATATACTTTTGAGCCTACGAGGCGATTCCTCGGGAGTTCTCCCTGCACATTTACGTTTAAGACTACGAGGCGGTTCCTCGGGAGTTCTCCCTACATATTTACTTTTGAGACTACGAGGCGGTACCTCGGGAGTTCTTCCTGTATATTTACTTTTGAGACTACGAGGCGGTACCTCGGGAGTTCTCCCTCTATATTTATTTTGGGACTATGAGACGATATCTCAGAAGATCCCCTGGTGTTTACCTATGTGTGTTGTATTGTTGCTTTGTTGTGTTTCCTTTTGCTAAATTCTAGTCTCTTATTATACTGTATATTCTCCTGTCTTATTTATTATTTACCAGTAGGCCTGACCTGAACTCGTCACTACTCGACCGAGGTTAGGCTTGGCACTTACTGGGTAGCGCTGTGGTGTACTCATGCTACTCTTCTACACATGTTTTGTGTGCAGATCCAGGTACTTCTTATCAGCCCCGCTATTAGATGAGAGTGCTTGTTGATGTACAGAGAATTCAAGGTACATCTGTCGCGTCCGCAGACCTCGGAGTCCTATTCTATTCTCTCATGTGTCATTTACCTTCAGTACTTCTTTTATTAGACTCTGGTGTATATAGATACTAGTTTCCTTCTGTAGCTTGTGACTTATGATGTTCCGAGTTTTGGGAATATTGTGTATTACTAGAGTGTTGGTTACTGTACATGCCAAGCGGTATTGCTACCGGTTATTTAGTTATCTGTTGCAGTTAGATGTTAAGTTTTATTTCCATTTTGTTATTTCTGAATTTTGTTAGGCTTACCTAGTCGCAGAGACTAGGTGCCATCACGACGTCTTACGGAGTGGAGAATTGGGTCGTGACAATTATTACAAGTTATTACAGGCCCAAGAATGAAATGATACAGACTTGAAGATGACAAAACACAAGCTGAAATGAATACAAGCCCACCAAAGCAATTACATGCCCAATATAAAAGTAACCAGGAGTATCCAGGCCTTCAATAGTCTTACTCTCGGGGCAAACATCATACCGATACCACAGGCTCACAAGATAACTAGAGTGCACCTGAATCCAGTGCCCTGGTCCAACAACACCCATGGCCCATCTCCCGTACCAATTAATAACTTGCTTACCCACATGGATACTAAATTTAGCTATGCAGGTGACACAATACTCATAGAATAAATTAATCCTTTAGTTCTTAGAGTTGTAGCCATTAACAGCTCTAGCCAAGACATATAAACAAGACCATGCTAAATGGAAAGACACACAAGACACGTATGAGGCAAGCTTATGCTTTGTAATTCCAGAAACAGAGTTTGATAGAGACAAGATTGACCATCATAAGATAGTAAACCATTTCAGTTAAGCATGATCCAGAAAACAACCTAAGGACCTTTAGATGACAGTCTAACAGAATCATGAACAAGAAGCAGGTAGAGTACAGTCTTGATATGAAGGTTTTACATGAAAACCTAATGAGAATGTGGTTGCAAACAGCATAATAACATGCTAGTGGGCACAATTTGGCAAACATACTTGGTTAATCATGAAACCTAACCCGATGGACATTAACTAGAGCACAAAGATTCTAAAGAACTCATAGTAGGCAAAAGAACATGTCAACTATAGGCTAACAGTACAAGCAGACATTAGGATTCATGCCAGTCGACCATACATGAGAGAGAACTACACATTGGTATTTATCCTAGAAGCAATGCTAAAGAGTGCAGGATTGCCAAATCAGGGAACACAATTATCAGAGTTACAAATTGCAGACAAACATGCTTGGCCAGAGATTAAGACAATGCTATAATGTGGGAGAGTTAAGGATCAGTTTGTATGAAACATTAGGTTATACATAAAGGATCTAGTAGGAAGAGATTCATTAAAGTAGACTTTGAGCAAGCAGTTTCTACAAAAGGTCCCAGAAATCCAAGGCATGAATATGAACTCATAACAGGCAAAGGACACTATATTGAGGCTAACATGAGCATCACCAATCAGAAAAAACCTAAGAAAGCCAGAAACCATTTGAATCAAATACATAGAGTGAAAGTATACTACACATGTCGAAGCCTATCAAGCCTGATATTAGAGAACATGAAACTGCATAACGTTATTGAGAGAATAGAACAATAGAAAGCATACAACAATACAACAATGGGAGTTCACAAATAACAAAGAAACTTAGGTCATGCTTGTCTATAAAAGTTCAAACAGTGTTGGCACGCAGAATACACATATATGAATAAGTAGAGGAGTATTAATTAAGGTTGTAAAGGGTAGAGAATGCTAACCAGTTGCGAAGATAAACGAGCAAAAGAGTGAGTAACTTAGAATCTCAGTGATGACAACAAAGAAAGATAACAGTGAGAATCCCAAATCCTAGTACGTCAGAGTTCACAGGAGCTTCAGTGATCCCCGAGCAGTGCTCGCACTAGGGAGATTAATAGAGAAGATTCTGGTGGCCTTGGCTTTCAGTCGGCCACAATCAAGAGAGCAGAAATAAAATAGAAGGTGAAAAGTGAGAGAATAACAGTAATTCTTAAGCGATTAAAGTCTGTCCAAAGGGAAAATTGGGGAGAGGTTTATATAGTAATAAAAATCAACACATAAATAAGAAAATACAGTCAATCGAACATAAACAAGGAAAGAAGAACATACAAAAATCAATTTAGTATCGGATTAGGAGAAGAAATCAAGTAAACCCTAGTTTGACTAGGATAAAAAATTGACCGGAGATCTTGGTGAATCAAAACCTCATAGCCTTGCTATGAACGTATACAGACAAAATATCATCCAAATCTTAGAGAGTAAAGCCGATCTCCTTTGATTCAGAAACTTGTACTTGCCAAAAATGGGCAAGTACTAAGTAACACCATATTTACATAAGTAATAGCGGTATAATCCGGAAAAGGTAAGTAAATTATGGTAAGAATCCATGGATGATTTGGATCCAGAGAAGATTATGGGTGGCGGCTAGGGTTTCTCATAGAAGAAGAGAGTAGAGGATTTAGGGGCAGTTGGAGTGTGAGAATGGGATTAGGGTTTAGGGTGAGGGGATACAATGAAAGGGTAGGGACTATTATGGGTCGTTGATCATCTGAGATCAACGACCGTGATTAAAGGGAAGTGGGGCGGTCTAGTAAACGGGTCCCGACCAGATTGGAACAAAAGGGGTCGTTTGGTTTAGACAGGGCAGGTTGGGGTTGGGCTCATTTGTTTGGACCTTGATTGGTCCGGAAATAAAGCATAATTTGGGTCAGATTTTGAAGTAGGGGATTAAGGGGAAATAATTTTAATAAAAAGTTAAATAAAATATAAAAAATACTATTTATGCAACTTAATACTTTAAAATAATAGTTAAAGATTATGAAAATGTAAAAAATTATTTTGACCTTAAATAAAATGACAAATGTAATTTATTGTAAAATATAGGCTATTATTGTAAAATTACGTATTTGGCATAAAAAGTGAAAATATAATTATATAAAATGAAGTAAAATATTATAAAATAGATATGTGAATGAAAATAATAGAGTTGGATGATTAAATCATCACAAAATAATTTAAGAGGGTAATTAATACATATTCAAGTAATTTAACTGCAAGAAAATCAGTTTTAAAGCTTTAAAAATTACAAAACATAATAAAAATACTTGTATAATCATTGTAAATTGAGTAATGATTCACAAATGATATTTTAAAATTATATATACTATTTGAAAAAATATGAGGGCAAAATTGGGTATCAACAGACATAACACTTCATAATACCTCATGGGAGAGGCTCAAGTACCTGAAATAATGAGATCTTGATAAGTTATGTCTTTATTTAGTGATGATAGAACCGATGCAAAATATCGTCGACGATATTGTTAATATAATGTGGCGCTCAATATTATTAATATTGACGAGTATCTTGAGCTCAATATAATGTGGCGCTCAATAATGTGGCGCTCAATATTATTAATGTGGCGGTACTAATATTGTCTCCCTTCCCTTTATCTCCCCTCTCCCTTTGCTTTGCATCTTTATTATGAATTCCATGGTATTGCTATTTTTTTTT
>AWOL01S0017407.1:72856-95624 GCA_000715115.1 Nicotiana otophora
AGCCGAGGGTCTTTCGGAAACAGCCTCTCTACTCCTTCGGGGTAGGGGTAAGGTCTGCGTACATACTACCCTCCTCAGACCCCATTAATGGGATTCTACTGGGTTGTTGTTGTTGTTGTATCTTGAGCTCAAATCTGTCATGAAATTTGGACAGATAAATGATTGGCCAAATGAAAAATACGCAATGAAAATTGACTTCACCTGAAAAATGTGAAGTTGGACAGATAGTCCCCACACCTGAAAGTATAAAGCCAATGGTGGTATAAATGTGTTCTTGTGCGAAAAAGGTCAAGTCGGTAGACATAAAGACGACTTGTGACATAAGAAGATTTGTAAATATCCTTGCATTGATTATATAGAGACATGTTCTCCTGTGGTGGATGTAGTCATTTCAGGTTTTAATCTAGTAATACATGAAAAACTTGATATGCGTATAATGAAAATCATTGAAGGATTTAAATTGTTTTGAAGCATATTAAGGTTCCCAAGAAATTTATTAAATAAAACTTCAGCAAATTCTTATGTGAATTAGAGTGATCATGCGTACATGATTTGTTTTTGTGTCTAGTGCAATTGGTGTATTAATGTATCTTGTAGAACTATGAGCATAACAATATACAGGCAAGATATAGTTTTATTCCTATATGAAGATATTGGAATACTATTAAGATTATATTGCAAAAGAAATCCTTGATATAGATTTGTTTATTCTAACAAATATTACCAAAGTTTTATTGGTTATACAAATGCAAGCATTTTCTGAAGTTCGTTCTTCAAATAATTTATTTGTATGTGAGGGTACTGCCATATTATTATTTCACAAGGCAATCAATTGTTGATACTTATTCAACAATGTCAATATAGTAGCAACTGATAAATCAAGTCACTCAACACACAACCGGTGTGTGACTTTACTTTGAAGAGAAGACTCCAATAATAGTGAAGACGACGATGTTTGTTTATCTCAATTGAAAGAAGGGTATATTTTGAAGGAGACAAAATAAATCATATATTTTATCAAAGTTCTTTATCATACACAATCTTCACCGAACAGTGAAATAGATGTTCAATGAATTTGTTCGCTTGATAATTTGGTGATTTTATTCAACGAAGCATGATCAACCTCAACATTTGAGAAGTTGGTATACAGGATCGGAACACATTATCTAGGTGAAATAAATTGATATTTTCATCAGAGGGAAGCAAATACGCGATGTACTCTTTTTCCCTTAGCTACGGTTTTATCTCACTTGGTTTTCCTGGCAAGGTTTTTAATGAGGCAGCAAGCAATACGTATTACATGATATGTGTACTCTTTTTCCTTCACTAGGAATTTTTTTCTATAGTTTTGTTTCCATCGTTTTTTTTTCTAGCGGTTTTAACGAGGCACATTATCCATGTACATCCAAGGGGGAGTGTTATAAAATCTTGAATTATGGTGAATGTCCATAACCACCAAAGGAGTAATGCTCACTACTCTTATCCATTATCTCCGGAACTTTCACTACTAAAATACTTATGGAGTTATGATTGTAATTCCATAACCTCCTCATCCCCATGATCTTCCTCCATGATATCAAATGTTTAATGACATATTCAATGACATATTTCTTCACTTTTCATACCTATATAAAGGCCTTGTAATAAATGGAAAGATTAACACAATTGAAGAAGAAATAAAAATCTCTCCTCTCTCTTTCTCACTATATCTCTATATCTCTTAGTTTATTTTTTCTTGTTCTATATTATTACTTTGAGCTATATTTTATAACACCTTGAGAAAATCTTGCTTTATGATCTATATTAAGTGATGAGGATGACTTTATACAAGCCATTTCACCAAATCAACCACTGCTTCTGCACTTAATTGACTTGCGCGTCTACTATTTTTGATCGTCCAAGGCCAAGTTTTAAAGTAACATGACGTTTTTTATTGGAGTCATTTTCTCTAAAAAGAAGGAACTCAAGTATTATTCATTTTAAGAGACAGATAACATGGAGCAAAAAGAGTAAAATAGTTTGGCCTCATACCACAAATCTTGAGCAGCTCTTGCATTAGTAGCGGCATTTAATGCAACCACTTGCCCCTTTATTTTCATCTCTAAAATTGAGAAAGCATATATGCATTCTTAAAATGGGAGCAAGGGCGGATTTAGGTCCTTTTTACGGTTTATGTGAACTCATAGTCTTTCCGCTAAATTAGGTATTTTATATATGTATTTTGTAAAATTGATTTAATATTATCTATTGGCCCACGTCCACCAAAAATGTTGAATGATGTACTTAGTTGAATATTGGGTTATTTATCTAAAAATATATGAATTAATTCTCACTTAGTATTTCTTTTATCTCGCTTTTTTAATGATGCATTCATGTTCCAGAAATCTAAAATCCACCTATGAACGGGAGGTTGAAAGCTTTGAACACTTCAAGTTCAGCCAAGTTATTATCCATCCTAAAGTAAAAAAAGGAAAAGAAAGCTGATTACCTACCTATCATAGTCCAAGAATTTATTTGTTACACGTAATTATTTAGATTTAACACAAATTAGAAGACCGATTCTTTTATATACATAATCAACCTTACATGTACATCGAATTATATAATATATTGACACTAGTTACATAAACTCTTGCGTATGTTACTATTCACAAGCTTCATTTGGATATTAGTTTGTTCATTGAAGTGATACTTACGTTTAAGTGTAAAAGGATATACACAAAAAACCTAATCAATTTTGTTGTTTTTTCCACTTTAGTCCTGTCTAATAGTCTTCTTTGAATTTTTGTGTGATGTAAGGCCCCACCATTTTTATTAACGCGTATATCACGTAAAAGTCCATTGACTTCTCTCAAATCTGCCAAAACAAAGAAATTTCTAGTAAACTTCCCCTTTCTTCTTTCACCCTTACCAAAAACCAACTGAAAATCTTAGTAAAATACATGTAGTAATCCTATATCTCAATGCACACTGAGATGTAGCAGAGTGGAAAAAAAATCCAAGAAAAGAGTTAGTACAATTTTCTTATTTTCCCTTTTAAGGTACTGTATTCATCTTCCCCTAAATATCCAAGAAAATGATACCATTTTTCATAGTTTGTTGAAAATTCCAAGGTATTGTATAATCCTAGAAAAGGGGTCATCATCTTCTTGGTTTCTTGTTAATTTAAAGGTACTATTTTTGTGTTCCTCTAATTCTTAGTTTCTGTTTTTATGGCTATTTTTGATAGAAAGATGCTAGTAGTTACTATATTAAAACCAAATGCATTAGAAACACCTCCAATTTTTTCAGAAAAAAATACTGTGTGTTTGAATTGTACACCAGATGATTGTCCTGATGATTGTGTTCCTTATTTCCCCCCTCCTTCACCTCCTATAACAAGTGATAAATATCACATGCCTTTTTATTTTATTTTAATGCTTTGTGTTCTTGGGGCTGTTTTTGTGTTTATTTGTTACATGTTTACACTTAAGAGATATAGGTCCAATTCTAGGAATAGGAGAAATAATCTTCAACAATTGAATGAAAATAGAGAGGATTTTATTGATGAGAATCTTGGACCAATGGTCGATCATCCAATTTGGTATATACGTACTATTGGACTACCGCAAGAAATAATTGATTCAATTACAGTGTTTAAGTACAAAAAAGATGAATCTTTGATTGAAGGAAGTGATTGTTCTGTTTGTTTGACTGAATTTGAGGAAGATGAGAGTCTTAGGTTATTGCCAAAATGTAGCCATGCTTTTCATATTCCTTGTATTGATACTTGGCTAAGGTCACACAAGAATTGCCCGTTATGTCGCGCTCCTATAGTTTCTGATATGGATAATATACCTCAAATGAGTAATGCTGTGGAAGTTGTATCGATCATGAATATTGGTGGTGACTCTGGTCCAAATGAAGTCGAAGCTGAGAATGGAAGGCAAAGTGATCAACTCGAAAATCTTGAATCGAGTGAAGAAGGAAATCATGAAAATCTTGATAATGACGAGGGGAGAACGATGGACCTATCGATGAAAATTCCACGTGTTGTTGATGAAAGGAAGAAAGGGGTTCGTGTTTTTAGCGATTTGTCTGAGCACAGAGTCAAAGTGAATGATGATCTGCAGCCAGCACGAAGATCGGTCTCAATGGATTCTTCTGCTGCTAAAATGATTCATCTCGAGATGAATCTTGAAAAAATTGAAGGGGATTCGAGTTCGAATGATCAACTTGCAGAAGGGAATTGTAAAGGGAGTTTAGAAATTATGTCAAAGAGAGGAAGCAGAAATTCAAGTTTGTATAAAGTAATGAAGAGTTACTCCTTTGGGCGTTCACTGCAAAAAGTTCCTATTAGTATGAAGAGGTCTTTCTCTACTAGTGGAAAGTGTTCTTTGCCAACAACTAGCAGGATTCAGGATCTAAGACAAACAATGTAAGAACATTTCATTTTGTTCTTGAATTTTTCAAGTGGGGTTCAAGATTTTCCCATATATATATATATGGTTGAGCCATTTTCTGAGCCGATGGTTTATTGGAAACAACCTCTCTATCTCCACAAGGTAGGGGTAAGGTTTGCGTACACATTACCCTCTCCAGACTCCACTATGTGGAATTATTCTGGGCATGTTGTTGTTGTGGTTATATATATTTGAACCATATGAAAATATTAAGTGTAAACATAATGTTCCAAATAACAAGGAATTTGGAACAGCTGAATCCAGCAAAGTGAGACTCTTCAAATGAAGTTCTTGGAAATATTTTGGCTTGCTATTATTCAGTGATTACACTAGCTGCTACTATATATTTGGAGCAATTGTATTATTGTTTTTTATATCACATTTGGAGCAATTGTATTATTGTTTTTTATATCACATTTGGAGCAATTGTTGAGCAAAAAGCATGCTAAAAAAATGGATTCTCAAATCTCAATTACAACAGTGGTTTCAAAAGAATGAAACAGAGTTTGAAAACTAACATTGTTCAACTTTTACACTGTTAGTTTGATCAATGTTATATCTTGATAAAGAAAACTTGTAACGATGCAAGAAAGTAATACATTGATAGAGAAAACATTACATAACGTTTTAAATATGAATATTTAGATGAATTTAAATTCTTGAAAATTATAAAAGTCTGATAGAAACAGAAGAGTGTTAAACATTCTGAAATATCTCAAAATCTAAAGAATATACAAAAGTTGGACAGAGAAGTATCATAAATCAAGAAATGTATCTTTTTACAAAAATGAGAGCGTTGGAGCAACAATAAAGTTGTTTTTGTGTTGCTTATAGGTCACTGGTTCGAGCCATGAAAGTAGCCACTAATGCTTGCATTAGAGTATGATGTATACATCACATCCCTTTGGTACGGCCCTTTCCCGGACCCTACCTGAAGGCTGAGTGTGGATGATTTGTGCACTAGATTGCCCTTTTTTACGAGGTTTTTACAAAGTTAGCATTGGTGAACATTGCTTGGTCTTTTAGGATTATTGCAAGCAGCCCAAGTTGTGAACCCAAATGATACCATAGTCCATGGCCCAATCAGCTAAACCATCTAAGTAATGGGCTTTTCAAAAGATTTTTAAACAGTAAGTAATGGGCTCGAATCCTGTAATACAAGTACACAATAAAAGATCCGGGTATTATCATCTTTAGCCCGTGCCAGAAATTATTTATATTTGGTAGTCAAAAAAGTATAAAAAATTTGTATAATTTTTATACATAACATATAAAATGTATATATCTACAAAAAATATATATATTTCAGCAATTATTTTGATAGCGGCTATATAGAATCATTTTCCCTAAAAGATCATTGTATGATTTTGCACTTGTTTCGTGGAAGTATAAATTTGAGTTGCTACTTGCCTCAATAACACTGTACCTCCTTTTTTTCAAATAGACCATACTCTGCTTATAATGTTAAAATCATAATTAGGTAAATAACATTTAAAAATAGTATAAAAGCAGGCAAAGGTCCTGAGGTCGAGTCTTATTGCCACCCGTTGTAAAAAAAAAGAATTTCACGTGCTAGCACATGGGTAAACATATTGAAGACATAGTTATGTGAATAAAAGTGTATTCTTAGAGAGATGGTCGCACACTCAAACATATAAAATCTGCAATATAAATCAGGTGCTTTTCCTTCTGTCTTTTTTTTTGTGTGTGAGTGAATCAATAGATCAAGCTAAAGATATTTTTAAAAAGCGACATTCAACAAATAAAAAAATTGAAAAGCGACATTCAACAATAAAAAAAAAATTGTACATCTTCAATCACTTTTGTGTCATTTCATATCCACAACCATATTATTAATCAAAGATAAAAGGCTTCTGATTCCACCAGCTATTTTTAGTTTCAACGGCTAAGAGAGATTAAGAGTCCGTTTGGAATGACTTATTTTAAGTGCTTTAAAGTCAAAATAGTTTTTAAGCTATTTTATAGTGTTTGGATGTAATATCCTATATTTTTTATAAGGGTGTATTGGTCATTAGCAAAACAAAAAAGAAACTAACTAATAAAAAACACAAAAATAAAAGAGAAAAGGAATTCAATAAAAGGGTCGAAGCCCATTCTGGCCAAAAATTAAAAAAAAACGAAGAAAGGGGAAAAGGGGAAAGCAGCAAAGCTGCGCTAAAAAGAAACAGAAGCATTGAAGCATTCAAAAACAAAAGAATAAGGGGCCAAGCTCGACAGAACCAAAACTGACAGAGACGATCAAAAGCAACCACAAAGTGGGTTTACTTTGTTCTAGCAAAGGGATTTAGAGAGAAGGGAAACAAGCTAGGTAATTGAATTCTAAAACTTTCCCATGGTAATCTGATTAGTTTACTTAATACTTAACATACTATTAGCTATCAACAAAATTCAAGTTACTATTAATCTAGTACAGACAGTAAAATTTTATATACATGATTTTTATAGGGCTGAGTAGATATAATTTTAGAATTGGATTAAGAATTTGAAAGATAAAGTCAAAGAAAATGGGAGAAATTCATAAGACTTTTCTGTGAATTAATTGGGTATATCATATGAATAAGTTGTATTTAATAGATTTTGAAGTATTCTAAACTACCAGTAACGTGAGTAAGTATAAATTGACGAATTAAAAGTCAAATATGAACTCAAGGGTTAGGCATTCTAAATTAGCTAAAACAAGGAAATTAACACGAGATCGATATTGATGTGATTATAGATTGATTGAAGAAAGTCATATGGATCGTTCGAGGTGACGAGTTTGGTATTTCGCACGAAGCACTGTGAGTAGTAAACTTACTGCAATTTATGTTTTCATAACTTGCATGATTTACACATGATTTTTAATATGAATATGTTACCGATTATTTTATGTTGCATGTGGGACAAGTCTTTTACTCGATATGATACCGAAATAGTTATTTAAGATAATTACCATTGTTTTAAATATTTCCGTTGTCACTAGATCTGTTTTGCCGCTACTTGAATTTACTGTTATCGAAATAAAATTATATGATTTGATAAGAGCCGAAATGCCCTATATTGTTTTAAAATATTTTCTACGAGTATATACGAATTACAGAGACAAGTATAAATGGAAGTAGACGATGAAGGATCACGTAGCTAAGGCGGGTTCGTTAGACCTGGTGCACCTTGTAATTACCGATTACCATTACAGTCCTCGCTAGTGGGAAGGTAAAACTAGCATACCGTTATTGATTTCCCTCGAGTAGGGACTACCGTTATATTTGACTTTGTACGAAGAAGTACACAGTTATACCGATTACATGATCCATTCATTGAAACCTTCCAAACATGAGACTGATTATTGTTTATTGTTTCTGAAAGGGCGTTCTTATGATATTTTCTGTTTAATATATATACTAGCATGTTTTCTGACTTGTCCCAAAAAAGACGGTTGTGGTTAAGTGTTATTACTCACTGAGCTAGCGACTCACTCCCCGCTATGTTTTTTTATAGAGACAGTAGTTGACGCGGGCGAGAATTTTGCTAATTAGAGCGCACAAGTTGATAGTTCTTGGTGAGCCTCGCACTTGTTCGCGTGGGAGGAGATTTTATTGTTATGGTCTTTTCTTTGAACTCTTAGAGTCGCTCCACAGTCATTCTTTTAGTGTCATGAGTATTTTTTTGTTATTATAGACTTATGTTGAATATCGCTCTTTATTATCAAAGTTGGAGATAAATTAGTATTTCTAGCTGTTAGTGGGTTAATGGTAGATATTTATTTAGGTTAATTGATAAAATTATTATTGTTTGGATTGATATTAGGATGTTTGGTTGTTGATTTGAGACAGGAAAATTTTTGGGATAGTCCAAAAATAGGGGAAACTCTGTTCGATTTTCTATAAAATACCGATGAGGCTTACTTGGAGGCACTTGCTCCTAAGTGTCGGTCATGATCCTAAATTGGGTCGTGACAAAGTTGGTATCAGAGCCAGGTTTTACGTCCAGAGTCATGAAGCAATTTTTAGTAGAGTCTTGTTCATGGGTATGTAGGCGCCCATACTTATGATCTTGAGGCTACCGAACATTTAGGAATGTTTTCCCTTCTTTCATTATTTGATCGTGCATTGAGATAACTTGAGATTGACTTTGGAGTATTTCTTTCGCAGATAGCTAGGACACGCACACCTTTATCTGCTGGACATGGTGTTGGTCATGGTACTACCCGAGGTGGCGGTCAAGTTGGGGTTCATCAAACTAGAAGACATGCTGCTCCTCAACCTGAAGTTGGGAACATGGGTCAACCCCAAGCTACTATGCCAGATCAAGTACAAGAACAGGGGGTGCAGGACGCTCCACCACCAGTGCCAACTATTGTACCTACTGTTGCCTTACCTGGAGATACAGTGGTAAGGTTATTGAATGTGTTAGAGGCATTGGTGCTTACTCAGGGTGGAAGCTCATCTCCTCAGGCTCCTTTACAGACACAAGCACCTGTACAGACTAAGACGTTCAGGAATAAGGAAGTATCCCTACAAGGGCTCCTAAAATTGAAATCACCAAAATTTACAGGTTCTAATAATTTAGCAGATCCTCAAAGTTTCGTGGATGGGACACTCAAGGCATTACGTGCTCTTGGATGTTCTAGTGAGAGAGTCGTGGAGCTCGCACAATACAAACTAAAGGATATGGACAATATATGGTATGAACTATGTTACTAGGAAGGCCAGCAAGAGCAACACCACTGACATGAAACGAATTCACTAAGTTGTTCATGAATCATTTTCTTCCAGACAGACTGATACAAAAATATGCTAGAGACTTCGAGAGATTGGTTCAAACTCCAGATATGGATGTGTCAACATATAACACCAAGTTTTGTAAGCTGGCTAGATATGCTCCTTACTTAGTCCTACCGAAGAAGCTCGAGTTCAGAGGTTTGTTGATGGGTTGATTAGTCGTCTATACACTACTGTAGTCCCCCAGATGAAGACTTTTTCATACTTTGATGTAGTCGATCTCGCTAGAAAGATTGAAAATAAGGGATGTGACGAGCGTGCAACTAGTGATTTACGTAAGAAGGCCAAGACATGGGGCTCTTTCAGTGGCGGTTTTGATGAAAATCACAGGGCAAGAAGTCAAGGACAGCAGCAACAGGGGTTCTCAGACATGGACACACATGTCTTCACAGTCCACATACAGACCACAATACAGACAGGGTACTAGGGGACCATCATCATCTGGACATCGTAATTTTGGGCAGATATATGCCACTACTCCAGTCTGCCAGACCTGTGGTAGATCACATTTGGGACAATGTCGTGTTCTAACTGGAGAGTGCTTTCGGTGTGGCCAGTTGGGACATCACTTGAGGGATTGCCCTCATCTTCCGAGAAATTTCAACCAGGCTTCTATTCAGTCTGTTGTACCTACTCAGACCACTCGTAATACTTCAGCTGCTACAGGTACAGGAAATAGAGGTTGAAGTGCTGGAGATCGTGCTATTGTGAATCAAGGACAAGGAAATGCTGGTAGAGGTCAGGCGAGAGTTTTTGCATTTACTAAACAGGATGCTCAGGCCTCGAATGCTGTGGTTACAGGTATTCTTTCTATCTGTTCATTTGATGCACTTGCGTTGATTGATCTGGGATCTACTCACTCCTATGTGTTCTCGTACTTTGCTTTGAGGTTTAGTAGACAACCTGAGCTATTGAATGATCCTTTTTTGGTTGCTACTCCTGTTGGAGAGTCTCTATTAGCTGAATATGTATATGGTGCTTGCCAGATTCGGGTTGAGGGTAGAGATACTCTAGCTGACCTTATTGTACTTGATATGATTGACTTTGACATGCTGATGGGAATGGATTGGTTATCTTCTTGCTATGCTATCGTCGATTGTCATGCAAAGATAGTCAAGTTTGAGATACCAAACGAACCTGGTTTTGTTCTAAAAGGGGGGCAGGTTCTAAAGACTTGCAAAGTTGTATCTTTTATGAAGGCTCAACGACTTCTGAAGAAAGGTTGCTTGGGTCTCTTATCTATTGTAAATGACACAAGAAAGGAAACAATTAGTATAGAAAATGTACCAGCAGTGAGAGAAATTTCTGATGTATTTCCTGAGGATTTACCAGGATTGTCTCTAGTACGAGAAATAGATTTTGGTATTGATTTTCCACCTGACACACAACCCATATCAATACCGCCATGTCGGATGGCACCAGCAGAGTTGAAGGAGCTAAAACAACAACCGCAGAATTTGTTAGATAAGGTTTTATCAGACCGAGCATATCTCCATGGGGTGCACCAGTATTGTTCGTAAAGAAGAAGGACGGATCCCTGAGAATGTGCATTGACTATAGGCAGTTGAACAAGATAACAATACACAATAAATATCCTTTGCCTTGTATAGATGACATGTTTGATCAGTTACAAGGAGCTATCCACTTTTCAAAGATTGACCTCCGTTTTGGTTATCATCAACTTAGAATCAAAGATGAAGATATTTCTAAGACTGCTTTCAGAACTCGATACGGGTACTATGAGTTTCTTATGATGCCTTTCGGACTGACTAATGCTGCAACTGCATTCATGGATTTAATGAATAGGGTTTTCAAGCCGTTTCTGGATAGATTTATAATAGTATTTATTGATGATATCCTTTAATATTCTCGTAGCCAAGGAGAACACGAGAATCATCGCAGGACTGTGTTGCAGACATTGCGAAAACATCGACTTTATACTAAGTTCTCAAAGTGTGAATTTTGGCTAGACTCAGTATCATTTCTGGGGCATGTTGTATCCAAAGATGGAATTATGGTAGATCCTAAGAAGACTCAAGTTGTGCAGAAATGGCCCAGACCTACTTCTCCTACAGAGATTCATAACTATTTAGGTTTGGCAGGCTATTACAGGCGTTTTATGCAGGATTTCTCCAGAATAGCAGCGCCGCTGACCAAGCTAACACAGAAAAATGCAAAGTTTCAGTGGACGGAGGAATGAGAGCAGAGCTTTCAAAAACTCAAAACATGTTTGACAACTGCACCAATATTAGCCTTACCATCAGGTTCCAGAGAATTTACGGTGTTCTGTGACGCATCGAGGGTAGGATTAGGATGTGTTCTCATGCAAAATGATCACGTTATTGCTTATGCTTCGAGACAATTGAAAAAGCACGAGCAAAACTATCCTACACATGATTTAGAGATAGTTGCAGTGGTATTTGCTCTAAAAATTTGGAGGCATTATCTATACGGCGAAACCTGTGAGATTATACTGACCATAAAAGTCTGAAGTATATCTTCCAGCAGAGAGATCTGAATCTTCGGCATCGTTGGTGGATGGAACTACTCAAATACTATGACTGTTCTATTTTGTATCATCCTGGAAAAGCCAATGTGATAGCTGATGCATTGAGCAGGAAATCTATGGTGAGTTTGGCACATATAGCTCCTGCAAAAAGATTTTTGGCCAAAGATATTCAGAGACTAGAAGATACAGGTATCGGATTTGGTGTCGGAATTCAGAGGCATTGTTGATTTGTGCTCAGGCTAAGTCTTCATTAGTTGAGCGCATTAAGGCCACCAAATATGAGGATGAGCGATTATGCAAATACAGAGATGAAACCTTAGCTGGTAAAAGCAAGGATCTGATTGTTGAAAGTGATAGTGTTCTTCGATTGGGTGACAGGCTATGTGTAGCAGATGTAGATGGGTTGAGACATGATATTCTTAAAGAAGCCCACATTTCTAGATACACTATACATCCTGGATCTACTAAAATGTATTATGACCTAAAGCAATTTTATTGGTGGAAAGGTATGAAGAAAGATGTTGCTAACTTTATTTCTAGTTGTTTGACTTGTCAGCATGCAAGGCTGAGCATCAGCGACTAACAGGACTACTACAGCAAATTAAGATTCCGGAGTGAAAATGGGAAAGGATTACTATGAATTTTGTACCGGGCTACCACGAACCCTTAGAGGTTATGACTCTGTATGGGTGATTGTAGATTGATTGACGAAATTGGCACATGTTTTGCCAGTGAAAACTACATATGGTGGAGTGAGGTATGCTCAAATATTTATGAACTAAATTGTCCGACTTCACGGAGTTCCAGTATCCATCATCTCTGATAGAAGAACACAGTTTACCTCACGCATTTGGAATTCTTTTCAAGAAACATTGGGTACACGAGTAGATCTTAGTACTGCATTTCACCCACAGATAGATGGGTAGTCTAAACGTACTATACAGATCTTGGAGGATATGTTGAGAGCTTGTATTCTTGAGTTTGGAGGTAGTTGGGACGCTTATCTATCTTTAGCTGAATTTGGTTACAATAATAGCTTTCAGTCCAGTATTCAGATGACACCGTACGAAGCATTATATGGTAGAAGATGTCGTTCTCCAATCGGATGAATTGAAGCTGGTGAGACTAACTTATTGGGACCTGACTTAGTACAAGAAGCTATGGACAAGGTCCAGTTGATCAGACAGAGATTGCTTACAGCTCAAAGCATACAAAGATCTTATGCGGATAAGAGAAGAAGAGACTTAGTATTTGCAATTGGAGACAAAGTGTTCCTACGAGTCTCCCCTATGAAAGGTGTGATACGGTTTGGGAAAAGAGGCAAGTTGAGCCCCAGGTTTATAGGACCGTATGAGATACTAGACCGAGTGGGAGTTGTGGCTTATCGTTTGGCACTTCCTCCTGAGTTGTCCTTTATTCATCTACTGTTTCATGTCTCAATGCAAAGAAAATGTATATCATACTCATCTCAGGTTGTTGAAACACAGACTATACCGCTCGATGAGAAGTTGTCTTACGAGGAGGAGCCGATGGCCATTGTTGATAGGCAAGTAAGGAAGCTACGGTCAAAAGATATTGTGTTCATTAAAGTCTTATGGAGAAATCATACCGATGAAAAAACTACTTGGGAAGTAGAAAAATATATGCAAGCGAAGTATCCCCATTTATTTCAGTCTACAGGTATGCACTTGTTGTAAATTCAGGGACCGAATTTCATAAGATGTGGTGAATGTAATACCTTTTTTTTATAAGGGTGTATTGATCATTAGCAAAACAAATAATAATAAGAAACTAACTAATAAAACACACACAAAGAAAAGGAATTCAATAAAAGGTCTGAAGCCCATTCTGGACAAAAATAAAAAAAACGAAGAAAGGGGAAAAGGGGAAAGGGAAAAGGGAAAAGGGGAAAGCAGCAAAGCTGCGCTAAAAAGAAACAGAAGCATTGAAGCATTCAAAAACAAAAGAATAAGGGGCCAAGCTCGGTAGAAGCAAAACGAACAGATGCGATTAAAAGCAACCATAAAGTGGGTTTACTTTGTTCTAGCAAAGGGATTTACAGAGAAGGGGAACAAGCTAGGTAATTGAATTCTAAAACTTTTCCATGGTAATCTGATTCCTTTACTTAATACTTGCACACTATTAGCTATCAACAAAATTCAAGTTACTATTAATCTAGTACACACAATGAAATTTTATATACATGATTCTTATAGGGCTGAGTAGATATAATTTTAGAATTGGATTAAGAATTTAAAAGATAAAGTCAAGAAAATTGGAAGAAATTCATAAGACTTTTTCGTGAATTAACTGGGTATATCATATGAATAAATTATATTTAATAGATTTTGAAGTATTCTAAACTACCAGTAGCGAGAGTAAGTATAAATTGATGAATTAAGAGTCAAGCATGAACCCAAGGGTTGGGAATTCTAAATTAGTTATGAATTAGCTAAAACAAGGAAATTAACACGAGATCGATATTGATGTGATTATAGATTGATTGAAGAAAGTCATACGGATCGTTCGAGGTAACGAGTTTGGTATTTCGCACGAAGTACTGTGAGTAGTAATCTTACTGCAATTTGTGTTTTCATAACTTGCATGAATTACACATGATTTTTAATATGAATATGTTACCGATTATTTTGAGTTGCATGTGGGACAAGTTTTTTACTCGATATGATACCGAAATATTTATTTGAGATGATTACCGTTGTTTTAAATATTTACGTTGTCACTAGATCTTTTTACCGTTACTTGAATTTACTTTTTATCGAAATGAAATTATATGATTTTATAAGAACCGAAATGCCCTATATTATTTTTAAAATATTTTCTACGAGTATATACGGATTACAGAGACAAGTATAAATGGGAGTAGACATTGAAGGATCCCGTAGCTAACGGCGGGTTCATTAGACCTAATGCACCTTGTAATTACCGATTACCGTTACAACCCTCGCTAGTGGGAAGGTAGAACTAGCATACCGTTAGTGATTTTCCTCGAGTAGGGACTACCGTTATATTTGATTTTGTGCGAAGAAGTACATAGTTATACCAATTATATGATTCATTCATTGAAACTTCTCAAACATGAATATTGATATTACACAGTATTTTACCGAGCTTATTACCGAATTATCAATTGATTTATATTACATGAAAAACATGATGAGACTGATTATTGTTTATTGTTTCTAAAAGGGCATTCTTAATTCTTATGATATTTTCTATTTCTGAAAGGGCATTCTTAAAACATGATGAGACTGATTAGCATTTTTTCTGACTTGTCCCCAATAAAAATGGTTGTGGTTAAGTGTTATTACTCACTGAGCTAGCGACTCACTCCCCGCTATTTTTTTATATAGATAGCAGTTGACGCGGGCGAGAAGTTCGTTAATTAGAGCGTACAGGTTGATAGTTCTTAGTGAGCCTCGCACTTGTTTGTGTAGGCGGAGATTCTATTTATTGTTATGGTCTTTTCTTTGAACTCTTAGAGTCGCTCTATAGTCATTCTTTTAGTGTTATGGGTATTCTTTTGTTATTATAGACTTATGTTGAGTATCACTCTTTATTATCAAAGTTGGAGATAAATTAGTATTTCTAGCTGTTAGTGGGTTAATGGTAGATATTTGTTTAGGTTAATTGATAAAGTTATTATTGTTTGGATTGATTTTAGGATGTTTGGTTGTTGATTTGAGACAGGAAAATTTTTGAGATAGTTCAAAAATTGGGAAAATTCTGTCCGGTTTTCTATAAAATACCGATAAGGCTTACTTGGGGGCACTTGCTGCTTAGTGCCGGTCATGATCCTAAATTGGGTCGTGACATTGAATAAAATAAAAAAGTATTTTTAAGCTAAAATGATAAAAATAAGCCAAAAACCAAAAGATAAAATTCACTTATGGCTTCAAAGCTATTTTGATTTAAAAATCGCTTAAAATAAGCCAATCCAAACGGGTTCTAGAAATTTTGCGAAAGATATTAGATTAAGCTCGATTTAGCTCAGCATGGTTGGACAATAACCTGAAAATGACGAAAGAAGCCTTTCATACAATTTGCATTTACACTTAGAAACTAGAAGGTAAGTTCTTTACAAAGAAAGCATGATTTTCACATCATAGGCTCATATAGGCAGCTTTAATTTGTAGTACCTTTTTTCTTTAACCTATATGGATTTCTCTATAATCCTCAACTTCTTGCGAGAACAAATCTTAAATGTTAAGTTATACCGCCAAAAGGATGTGGTGCAATATTATTGCTCTTTTTTTAACCATAGGTTTCGGGTTCGAGCCGTGGATATGGAAAAATCCTTGGTAAGGAGCGCTAACCCTCGAATGGGATCTTATGCGGTGCGATTCTGGATATAGTCGGACTCCAATACGGATACCGAACACCGGGTAGAAAACTAAAAAATAAATTCAGTTATTAATTCTCTTTTTTTGTCCTCCTTTCTAAACTTTAGGACACATGACATTGAATAAGAGAGACGAAATAAAAATATTTTTTCAAAAAAGTGTTTATATTTTACGCGCTGCCATTAGATTAAACTGGTTACAACAACATATAAGTCTTTAATTGACGGCTGATATAAAATCGGTCGTCACTGCTTACAACAACATTACTAAACTTTACTCTGTCAGAGTATATACATGGGCGGATTTATAGTTCAATATATGGGACACGTGAACCCATGGTCTTTCTGCCAAACTGGATATTTTATGTACATAAATTAATTTAATATTATTTGTTGGCACTCATGCTTCAAAGGGGCCAAATGTTGGCATTTTGTTGAATGCTAAGTTATTTATCTAGGGGAGTAGGTATCAATTTGATAGATTATATATCACAGCGGAAGCAATTCCAGTATCATATTCATGTGTAAATTAAACAATTAGCACATATGGAGATTATACGAGTTCCCTCTTGAAGCGTGAACAAAGTAGATCAATCTCGGTCTCCTATTTTAGAGTAGCAAGACTACGACCTCCAGAAAATGATCCACAGTCTTCTACTATGTTACCCAAATAATATCCAGAAAGAGAGAATTTTGGGTGGGCGAAATTCCAAGGAAAAACGTGTGTCAAAACGGCCAGCCCTATACCATGTATATATAGCCACGTTTTTAGGGTAAAACCTTTTTCTAAAACTTGTTGGATTTTCTTTTTCCACAAAGAAAATGTTTCCTTTATTTCAGATTATTTAGGCACAATAGGGATCACAAAATTTAATTAACAAGGCTCCCTATTATAGAATTAATTTCGAATTTCGAAATTAATTTCTACAATAATAAATTACGACTTATTCCACTAAAAATTCGTAATTGCACTCCTTAGTTCAATTTCGAAATTCTTCCATAAAATCTTATTTAAGTCCCTATGTTAAGATTCAGATACTAATCACAATTTAATTCATTGATTACTTCCTTTAGACTTTCGCGTAACTTATTTCATGTGTCGGATACAAAATTTACCGGTCGTGTTTACACACGAAAACTTACAAAATCGAGACATGGATTCTATCAATTAATTATTATTTTACCAGTGTATATCATTATTGTCCAGTTTACCAAGCTTATTGACCCACGAAAGAATCTTGCCTTTTAATAAATCAAAACAATAAATGGCGCACACAACTAATAATATTTATATCAAGATTAAGAGTATAAGTACACTGAATGGACTAGAGAAATTATTTTATTAAGTCAGTATAAAATACTTATCTCTACATGATCCGTTTAATACATACAAAATGTACTAGCACAAGAAGTCGGAATTAAACTTCTCCAAAAATCAAGATAAATTATATTTAATCTTGTGCTACAACCATTTCGATGGTTTCTCCAATTCCATCATTAGATCGTGAACATAAACTTTATGACTTATAAGAACCGATGTATAAGCTAAACTCTATACACTAAATCATCTACTATATAAGCAAAGGACACACAGACAAATACATGATCTATTTAAAATAAAAAAAATTTAATTGAATAAATAAATAAATAATTATTCTATAAATAATACTATAACAATACCTAATTTATAGTATATCCTAACAATCTCCCACTTAGACTCATAACCATGCGTCTACAATTCTAACACTCATTCTGTCTACATGCCTATCAAAAGTTTTCTATGGCAAGCTCTTAATAAACGGGTCCGCCAAGTTGTTCTCTGATGAAATCTTTGTGACTACTACATCCCCTCTTTGCACTATGTCACAAATTAAATGATGTTTGCGCTCAATGTGCTTTGCTCTTTTATGGTTTTGTGCTTCTTCGAATTTGTAACTGCACCACTATTATCAAAATAAAGTGTAATTGGTTCGTGAATCGAGGAAACCGCACCCAACTCTCTTAGGAAGTTCCCGAGACAAACTGCCTCTTTGGCTGCCTCAGAGGCTGCCACATATTTGGCTTCCATGGTGGAATCAGCAACACAAGTTTGCTTGATGCTCCTCCAATTTGTGGATCCACCTCCTAGAGTAAATACATTTCCTGAGGTAGACTTTCTAGAATCTCTATCAGATTGGAAATCTGAATCAGTGTACCAAATAGGTACGAGGTCATCTGAATGGTAGACTAGCATATAATCCCTAGTCATTTTCAGGTACTTGATTATATGCTTAACCGCATCTAATAATCTCGCCCAGGATTAGACTCAAATCTGCTAACAATGCCCACGGCAAAGCAGATATTAGGTCTAGTATATAACATGATATATATCAGACTCCCCACGATAGATGCATAATGGATCGTCTTCATCTTTTCTATCTCTTCATCAGTGTTAGGAGACCAGTCTTTAGATAGAGCAATTCCATGCCTGAAGGGAAGAAATACTTTCTTGGAATCCCGCATGCTAAACTTGGAAAGTATTGTATCAATATAAAGAGCATGAGATAAGCCTAATATCCTTTTTCTTGCGAGATCGTAAGAGCTTGATCCTAAGGATATGAGCCGATTCTCCCAAATCTTTCATATAGAAGTGCGTGAAAAACCATTGCTTAACTGAACCCAATATGCCCACATTATTTCCTATGAGCAATATGTCATCTACATATAAGATTAAAAATGCCACTTTATCCCCATTTCACTTCTTGTATACACAAGACTCGTTAAGACATTGATCAAAATCAAAAGTTTTAATCGCCTTGTCAAAACAAGTATTCCATGCCCTAGATGTCTGTTTCAATCCATAAATGGAGATTTTAAGCTTATACAACATATGTTCCTTGCCACTTTCCACGAAACCGACTGGTTGCATCATATAGATGCACTCATCAAGACTTCCATTAAGGAAAGTTGTCTTGACATCCATTTATCAAATTTCATAATCATAATAATCAGCAATAGATAAGAGAATACTAATAGACTTAAGCATGCGGTAAAAATGTTTCTCATAATCGATCCCTTCTTTCTAAGTAAACCCTTTCGCTACTAGCCTTGCTTTAAAAGTTTACACTTTTCCGTCTACACCTCTCTTTTTCTTATAGATCCACTTGCATCCAATGGGTTTAACCCCATCAGGCGGTTCTACAAAATTCCAGACATGATTAGAGTACATAGACCCCATCTCTGATTTCATAACAACAACCCACTTATCAGCATCTTTAAAATGTAGTGCTTGGTAATTGACAGGTTCGGTAGTTGGATCCTCAGGGATCCTATCATATGATTCTCCCATTAATCAACAATAACAAGTCCATTAATCAATGTAACCGAAGAGAGATAACACTTATTATGAATAATAACACAATTATCAATATCATGAAAATTAATGTCATAACCATCTCTCATAGCTAGAAACCGAAATTAAATTCCTTCTAACGGAAGATACATATAATGTGTCCTTTAAAATTAATACTCTATTACTATCAAATGAAATACTAATATTTCCTAATGCTAAAGCTGGAGCTGCCGAACCTTCTGTTTGATAAACATTGATTTCTCATCTACTTAGCCGTCGCGTTACCTGAAACCCCTGCAAAAAAAGTGCAGACATGATTAGTGGATCCCGAATCTATACACCATGACATGGTAGAACACATCCGTTAAATAGGTTTCAACGACAAGTAGATGTAAATCACCTGATTTATTATTCAGCTTGGCCAGATAAGCCGGACATTGTTTCTTATGCCTAGGCTTCTTACAGTGATAACACTTGCCCTTAGGCTTTTTCACACCTACAGTTGCGCCTCCAACAAAGGGTTTTGAGCCTTTTTCTTCTTCCGCCCCCCTCTTGACTTAGAAGAAGAACCTATCTCAAAATTCAGTGCCACGGGAGGAGCTTGTTGCTTGATAATAGTCTCTGCCGACTCTAGTTCATTAAGCAATTTCGCAAGTGATAAATCCATTTTATTCATATTATAATTCAAGCGAAACTGCTGAAAACTGTCAGGCAGAGTCTGATGCACGAACATATCTAAATATGGCCGGAATAGGCTATTCATCAAGTCCATAAATACGGTAGGTGCATTCGTCAACCCGAAGGACATGACAAGGAATTCAGAGTGGCCATATCGGGTCCTGAAGGCTGTCTTGGGAATATCTTTCTCCCGAACTATGACATGGTGGTACCCGGACCTCAAATATATCTTTGAAAAGAATCTAGGTCCCTACAACTGATCAAACAAGTCATTTATCCTTGGAAGTGGATACTTATTCTTAATAGTTAACTTGTTCAATTGCCTATAATTGATACACATCCTCAACGAGCCATCTTTCTTCCGTACAAATAGTACCAGTGCACCCCAAGGTGAGGTACTGGGACTGATAAAACCTTTCTCCAGTAAATCTTTTAACTGCTCCTTCAACTCTTTCAATTCGGCAGGTGCCATTCTATATGGAGGATGGATATTGGTTGAGTCCCCAGAAGCAAATCGATGCCAAAATCAATCTTCGCTATGGAGGTACACCTGGAAGTTCATCTGGAAATACATCCGTGTACTCTTTGACTACTGGAATAGACTGAAGTGTAGGTATCTCAGCATCTACATCTCTAACTCGCACAATATGATAAATGCACCCTTTTGCGATTATTTTCCTCGCCTTCATATAGGAAATAAACCTACCTTTGGGTGTCGCTGTATTACCTACCCATTCAAGGACCGGATCACCCGTAAAATGAAATCTAGTTGTCTTTATTCGACAATCAACTATGGCATAGCAAGATGCCAACCAGTCCATGCCCATGATAGCATCAAAATCCAACATCTCTCGCTCAACTAGGTCGGCTGAGGTATGACGACTACAAATTGTCACCGTACAACCTCAGTAAACCCGTCTAGCAATAATCGATTCTCCGACCGGTGTAGATACCGCAAAATGATCAATTAGTATTTCAGGCACTATACCAAACTTCCCCACGACAAATGGGGTAATACACGATAAAGTAGATCCCGGGTCTATCAAGGCATAAGCATCGTGAGAGCAAATGGTCAACATACCTGTCACAACGTCTGGTGAAGACTCCTGGTCCCGTCGACCCGCTAAAGCATAGCTACGATTCTGGTTACCACCTGAACTGGAACCTCTACCTCTGCCTCGACCTCTACCAGCCGAAGACTGAGACTCGCGCCTTGAAGGATGCACAGACATAGATAATCCTGTTGCTGAACTCGCTGGTTATGCCATACCCCCAGAATCTCTTTTTAGGCAATCTCACATCATATGCCCCAGACGTCCACATGTATAACAAGCATCGAAACCGGCTCGGCATTGGCCCAAGTGTCCTCTACCACAGATGTCACACCGTGGCGAAAATGACCATGTCTGCCCTGAACCTCACTGTCGCTGTAAACCCGATGCCCGTGAGCGCTCACCTGGTCCTGACTGAGTATAGCGGTCATATTTATAACCCCGTAACTGAGGTGGCAGAGGCTTAGGTGGTTGTTCGAAGTACTGGGGCCTATAATTACTCTGAGACTGCTCCTGAGACCTGGAAAATCTCATCCTCTTACGCTGTCCTGACTCAGTCCTCTCTGTACCCTGCTATTGACGCCTACCCCTTTCTATATTTTGGGCGAATGCCTGAATCCGGGAGATATTCATACTATCCTGCAATGCAGCGGTGGCACATGCCTCGGTCAGCTATGGGGCCAACCCTGTTATAAACCTGTGAATCCTGTCCCGCATAGTATCAACTATGGATGGTGCATATCTGGTCAATGAGTCAAAATGAAGACTATATTCTTGAACACTCATATTGCCCTGCTTGAGGGCTAAAAACTGATTGTCGAGCTTGTCGGATCTCCCGCGGTAAGTACTGGTCAAGGAAGGCATTCAAAAAATTCTCCCAATTAGCTGGAGGTGCATCACGTCCCCTAGACCTTTCCCATCCCTCGTACCAAAGGATGGCTATATCTCGGAGTCGAAAAGCTATTAGCTCAACTACCTCTTTCTCCATGGCATGCATGACCCGAAAGATCTTGTGAAGCTGATCTCTAAAATCCTGTGGGTCCTCTCTCTGATCTGTCCCTGTGAACTCTGGGGGACTCAAAGCAATAAACTCTCGGACCCTTGAACTCCCAGACCCCTCAGAAGATCCTGCACTAGCGGATGCCCTAGCCTGTTGTTGGGTAGCTACCAATTGTGTCAATAAATGCACAGCACTCCTGAAGTCCTGATCCGATGGAAACAGAGGGGGAATTGGATGTGCGGTCTCCCTAGGAATCTCCTCAGGTGGTGGAGGAGCCGGTAATGGCTGGGTAGGGGTCTCTCCCTGGGCTTCAGATTGGGCCCCATCTACTGGGGGTACCCTGCTGGACCCCTCACCTACCATTGTATCTCCCCTATGACTAGCCGTAGTCTTCCTAGTCACCGTCATCTGTGCATGCAAACGCTAACATGTAAGTTTAACTCAAATTTCCTGTAACTCAGTTCTATAGCACGATTTAGATTTGAAAGAAGGGTAACCAACTCCTAAATGCCCTGTAGTCCCCTACTTACATAATGTGGTGCACAACATATCTATAAACAAGATCCTACTAGACACGGCTTGTAGACTCCCTAGGACAGAACTGCTCTGATACCA